>LKNJ01000563.1:0-150248 GCA_002120245.1 Maccullochella peelii
TATACCTATGATGAAAATTACAGGCCTCCCTCATCTTTTAAGTGGGAGAACTTGCACAATTGGTGGCTGACTAAATACAGTGGGGCAAAAAAGTATTTATAGTGTGGTATTGCTACTTTTACTTAAGTAAATGATCTGAATACTTCTTCCACCACTGTTGTGTAAATATTACACCCTACCAACCAGTTCTTCTCTAACTGAGTGGTGACCATTAAAAGAAAACTTTACTTTACAGCATTATGAGGCTTTCATAACTCTCATTTTCAAAAGCTGTGGAGTACAACACTACCTCAGTTAAAGGAGAATATATTCATAAAAGTACATTAAAAGCATGAGTTACATTCTCAGTCTCTTGTTTATTTGTTGTTTTGCCGTGCTGACACAGCTGTTATTTCAACATGTCTGAGCGACTGCTTTCTTTTCGCCCTGCAGCTCTGACGAGCTGTATGCCTACCTTACACACTGTCGACCGGACTTGTGTATACTTGAGGGGGGAGAGGAGGAGGGGGAGGCAGAGCGTGACGAAGAGGAGTTTGTGCTCATTGAGGACAAAGAGGAAGAGGAGGAGGAGGAAGAGGATGATGAAGAGGTGCTCCAGAGGCACCGCAGCTCAGGGGACGACTGGGAGGTGAGTGTTTAGTCTCATGGGAGAGAAGACAGAAAGAAACAGACTGAAACGTTTGATTCTTAATGAAGATAAAAAATGTAGTTATCGTGCCTCTTGATGTTCTGGAACAGACTGGCTTCTGTGTTTTGTTTTAAATGTGCCAATGTTTTTTTTTGCAGATGGTGTTGATGGAAGAGAGTGCGGACAAGCCGACCCTGGTCATTGACAGGGACCCTGAAGGACTCCATAGTATTGTAGAGAGCAGCCACATTTTAGAAGCTTCACATGTCAGAGAGGTGAGTGACACACAGACAGTATACACAGACTCTTCACACACATCTACAGGGTTCTTTGTAACTACTAGCTACTTTCAGAATAGTGATTTTCTAAATCCATTAAAACGTATGGAACATTTCTGACATTTCTCCAAAGACCCTTTTCTTACTTTTAACAATAAAAAACTATTAATAATGAAAGGAAAAATCACCTTGACAGTATTTTGGACTGCAAAAGGAATGACTAATTGTGATTTCAATTGGACTTTGAGACTTTAGTAATGTATAAATGTGTGAAATGTGATTTTGGGCTATATAAATAAAATTGACTTTACTTGAATATAATCCTGATTAGCTATACTTGGGAGTTAGGAGGTGTAAATATTTAACAGTTAATCTCTATGTTAGAACTAGTTTGTGTGGTGCACCCTGTTTTAATTTACAACACTTGTGCTTCAACTACACTAAGCAATCAATAAATTCAGAAGAGCTGGTGCAACTGGCTCCAGAGCCAGAGTAGAAGAGTGGGCTGATTGTTGTGTGGATGTTGTCAAAATTATGCTAATTTAGTTTTCCTTGGAGCATTAAAATTCCCTTAATGTGCACACAATGCTATGTACCTAGCATTTATATGTCAGGATCTGGCTCTGTTCATATTAGTGCTTCCTCACCTTTGTTAAATGTTTCTCTCCTCCTTTAATCTTTTCTCAGCTATGTAAGGAGCTTCCCCCCAGGACAGTTGGCCACAACTGGCAGCTGGCTTACAGTACGTCCCGTCACGGCTCCAGCCTCAAGTCCCTCTACAGAAAACTCGGCGCAACAGACTCCCCTGTGCTTATTGTCATCAAGGATGCGCTTGATGAGGTAAAACACACCGTACGTTATCTCTAATATCAATTATAGATTCTTTATTATAGTAATTATTTTGTTGTTGTTGTTGCTGTCTCTTGTGGCTTTCCTTCATCAGATATTCGGGGCCTTCCTCTCTCACCCTCTGAGGCCCAGTGAGACGTTCTATGGCACAGGAGAAACTTTCCTCTTCATGTTGCATCCTCGCTTCAAGGTAAGCCACCTAACAACCGTCCCTAAAGTGATACTGTAGTTCTGTTAGTTCAGCCAATCTGTAAAATATCTGCTGAACATCACACATTCTGCATTTTGTGTAAGGTCACAATGTCAGAAAGTCATTAATAAATTCCCTTAAATTGCTCTAATTAAATCACTGGGGTAAGGATATTGATAGGTGGATTGATAGTACTAAAAAGAGAGTTAATTGAATCTGCCTTTTCCCCGCAGTGCTTCAAATGGAGTGGAGAGAACTCCTTTTTTATTAAAGGAGACTTGGACTCCTTTGCCATTGGTGGAGGCAGGTAATGCATTCAATTTTATCTCCTCTGTTCTGTCTGGAATCTATTCAGCATATGTGGGGGAAAAAAAAAAAACAGATAGACATTTCTTTTCCTTTACTACTCTTTGTCTCTTTTTTCTGCAGTGGTCACTTTGGTCTGTGGGTGGATGAGAATTTGTACCTGGGTCGGAGCAGCCCCTGCTACACCTTCAATAACTGCTGCCTCTCTGAAACCGACGACTTCCAAGTCATGGAGCTGGAGGTGTGGACGTTCAGCTGAAGAGAGAGAGTGAATGCTGAGTTTCTCTTTGACTCACCTCGTCCCCTGCTGATCAGCTTTATCGAGACAGCATTTATCACTAAGCAAAAGCAAATACAGCCGCTCGTTCATTTAGTGGTAACATCCGTGTAAAAATAAAAATCAACCACAAACTGCTGGATTTATCCGTGTGATTAAGTGCTGTGGATTTTAGTGAACTGAAATGAACTGATCTTGAGCAGCTCGATGTCCCAGTGTGGGGTTTAATGGTGGACTGTTTCATGGTTGACTCATTCCTGTGGGTTTGGCAGCCAAACTAGAGTTCAGCCGAACTGAGCGGAGCTAAACTGTGGTGAAACTGGATTTTTGAATCCTCATTTTTGAATGGAGTTGGTCACAAGTCTCAGCAACTGCACTTTGCTCTTAATGTGAATCAGTAACTTCAAGATATCTCATCATTTATCATGTGAACATGACGGTACGCCTGTCCTCATAGGTAATGCATGCCTCCACTTTTATATAACTGTGTTCAGCTAATGCTGAAAGTTTGAAACACTCATTAGTCTTCTTATGAATAGATTACTCTATTGAAAACCAAACTGCACGTGCACAGCCCACAAATGCAAGCTCCCTTCATCAGACATATATCATTTTTAGGGGTTTCATCAATTGGTGTCATAGACAGAACTGAATACTGAAAATAATCACGTAACACTTTGAGAAAAGCTTCTCAATTGAAGAACATCTGTACTTTTAATGGATTTTAGTCTCATTCATGACTATTCTGAACACTTTTAATTTCAAGTGCTGACTCATACACCACTGTGGTCTCTGAATATGAAAGAAAAAGCTTGAGAATGACTTTCATTCAACTGTATCTGTAACGTGCTCTCACTCCGAAAGCTTAATCTACTTTGCTTCTACCTTGTAGATTAGTTAATAAAAATCAGCACAAAGTGAAGATTTAAACTCTAAAAATGTTTGTATGATTGATTCTTAAATTGTACAGTGTGTACCAGATGTTGCCGAAAAGAAGAACACAATTCACTTTGTACAAAAAAAAAAAAAAAAAAAGTTTTATTTTATCTCTGTGAAAAAAATGGCACTGGTAGGTTACAGAATAACAGTTTTCCCCCTAAATGCTCCAAGCAGTGAGGTGTTTCACACAAAGTGGACCTTGTATGACCTTGAAAGTGCAACACGTTTACAAAGTCACATTCCAGCTTAATGTTATTCTCATTTATCAAATTTCACTGGTACAAATTAGTTTTCCTGATCCCTGTCTTCTTCCGTTTCACACTAAAAACAGAAACTAGGACCTGAAGAGGAAAAAGCTTTCTTTTTTTTCTGACTGGAAAAAGTGAAAATGAGACATATTGTGAAAAAAAAATAGCTAATGGGAGGTCCAGCTTGTCATCTTTTTTGCTTAAAACATCAAGGATTTCCTCTTGTCTAGCTAACGACACAAGCAAATGACTGGAGCCTAAAAGAGGATAACAACAGTACACGGTATCATGTGCCTCTCAGTTCAACAATCAGAACTATTTTGCAAACATAACCATTTGGTTCCATTGAGTTACATAAATATGATGTGGCAAGCAACCTATCGGATGTATTTTTGCTCAATAGCTGTTCCAGCTGCACGCCAGCTCTTGTACATATTAACAACAATGTTCTTTGGTGTGTGGTCACATTGTCCTCAAAACAGAAAATCTGCAAAATATTCAACATTTGGTTTCAAACTCAAAAAACAAAACAACCAAATTAATCCTTTTATGTGCCACAGTCCAGTTTCGTTCATCCTGCTGCTTTTTGTCCCCCGAGTCAGAGAAGGGTGTTCCCCTCCAGCAGCCTCAGCAATAACATCAGACGTCGCCCAGCCCAGAGAGAGCTTTCAGGCGAAGTCTTCACAGACTGCTGAAACACAACTAAAAGGCAACAACTGCACCAGCCCCGTCCTCTGGGTACGCTCAGCAGCACGGAAACTCACTCAGTCATTAAATATTGCACATGCAACACCAGGATATAAAAAGAAGAAACATAGGATGTTTCTGTGTGTTATGATGTACTTATGATTTGTCTTAGGAATGGCCTAAGTCTACATTTTATATCAACATTATTCAGCAGCTACGAGCAGAAGGCAGATCTAAATCTGTTTACATATCTGTTGCTGCTCAGTGTGCAAGGCCTTTGTATCTCATTAAAATATACTATACTGACAGTAACAGTGACATTAGGTTTGAGAAGCAATATTTCCCTGTAGGTCATTTATATGGACTGTTTGTCACAATACAAATACTGTATAGAAAACTTTCTGACCAAGAGAGATGCCCAAATAAATAGTAACAAAGGCAAAAAAAAAACAAAAAAACGTTTTTCAGCTGCCAATACTGATGAGAAAGCTTCTCTACTTAATTGTTGGAGGGTTTTCCTTATCTTGGATCATTACCCAGAGGAATGACCGTCATTCCCTCCACACACAAATTACTGTGCAAGGTACTCCTTGGCTTTCTCCAACCCCTCCTTGAGGAAGCTGATATAAGTGGATGTGGAGGGGTCCTCAAATCCACCAGAGAAGCTGAAAGTTGTTCCTTCCTCCTCTGGTTTCATGGCCGTCTGGTCCAGGAAGAAGTTGGCATTGATGTGGTGGACCTAAAGCCATACACAGGAGGTAGATGAAAGCCTTTAGTCTGACTTTTTTCCATAAAAATAAAATAAATGAAAGATTATGAACATCAGTAAATATCATGTGTCATGGCAGTGGGACTACAACTACATGAAATACTCTAAGTACCACTGAGAGGAAACATTTTTCCCCATTTAAAATGTGATTTTAACCAAATAGGTTCCAATTTTAGCCTTGTACTTGCTTAAATTAACTGATTTAATCCTGATATCAACGGGAGAGCTTCTACACATGATTTCCTGGATGTTTCATACATTGTAGGCTGATAAAAGAGTAAAACATTTACAATTGTTCCATTGGGCAGCGCTACCATCATCTCCACAGGGAAGTTGTACTTTTCCAGGTGTAATCGGGCCTTTTCACTCAACACAGGGTTCTGCTCATCAGCCTGTTAAAGAGAAGAAACAGTAAGTACAGAATACTTACAGAAGACTTGAAAATGACACAACTGAGCTTAAAGTAAATGGACTATTAAGCATTTTTTTAAGTCAACTGATTACTGGTTGAATTTCTTGAGGTGTGCTGTCCTGGCTGCTCACCTGCATGTTCTCCAGCTCTCTGACCAGAGACCAGCTGCTTATGAAGCTCTGGTTGAGCAGGGTCAGGACGGGCGAACTTTCCAGGACTGTCTCCCGGAGAGTTCGCCCCGAACCTGCAGAGGTGTGATAGAGGGGAGACAGAGATGTTGAAAAACACACCAAAATATACAATTCAAAAAGGTTTATTTCAAGGACTAATAGTTTTGCTTTTAAAGTGAAACAGTGGTCACCGTGGCAACAAAGGACAGTAAAGGAATAATGCTAAATGCTAAAACGCTAAACTAATGTAACAGTAGCATAAGTGGAGAAGAATCATAAAGTCAGCAAAGTGAGTCAGTAATGTGCACTATACAGCTAACATTAGCCACCTTCAGGCTACTGGTCATACCAGACCAAATAAGGCGGCAGCTGTGTTACGCACTCCCCCTTTTCTGTGTTCTCTCCCTCCTTTTCTCTCTCTCTTTCTCAGGTGTTCCTGATCGGGGAATTAAGTGGTGGCCGGCCACTATTTAAGGGAGATTGGGGGAGGAGTTTGGTCTCCCTCTGACAGACGAAGCAGACGTCTGACCTGTGGTGTTTTGTTTCTTTCTTTTGAGGATGGAGGTCTGGTAGTCTAGTTTTCGCGGCTTTGTTTGTAGTATAGTTTTTGCACTATTTTGGTAGGTTAGGGAGGGTAAGTTCTGGGTCCGACGGCCCATTATGTGGCTGGCCCAGACTTCCCCCATCTTTTGTTATGTTTTGGCCAGACCTCCAGACTCTTATAGTTTGGTTGACGTGTCGTATAATTTGGTTTATTAATAAAATCCTTTGTTTTAAACAAACAAATCTTCGGGAATGGCGTTGTCTATATATGTTGCTGGCCACCTGGTTGAGCCAAATGCTTGGGTTCTGGTGGTGGCCATAACAAGCTGCAAAACCGCTGAGTGTGTTGAACTAAACAAGGGTGCGTTTTAATGCTTTTCATTTGTAAGAGGAAGAATGTTCTTCTTTTAAAAGTTATATTGTCTCGCTTAAAAGTAGCTACGCTCAGATACAAAGCCAGTGGCCTAAAACTCGAATCGACTGTTGAATGAAAGTGCAGTCTTTCTTACACAAAAATATAATATTTCAGAATTGATCTTATCTTAACTTGTAATAAATTGATATAGAATTGATTTGAGGTGCTTCTAAGTAACAGTAAGATGTTTCTAAAGACTAAACACATTTTTACCAACAGGCTCCCAGACCGTGGAAAACCCTCCCTGAGAAACTACGCTTTTGCAGCATTTCTTACATAAATGTTTGGATGTAGCCCGTTTTTAGCCTTGTCCTTTAAATATTTTCTCAGATCTCAATAATAGTGCAATGCTGTGAAATCAACTACATGTTAATGGTCCCACCTCAGCAGGACTGGTCGTCTAATGCTCCCCAAAGCAGAATGGAATGCACCAGTTTATTCTCTGCTTCAGCTCGCTCAAACGCTTCTGAAAAAGGCAGGTAGGACACCTGGGAAGAAGCACAACGAGAACAATGAAACCATTGTGTTTAAGCCAACAGTGTGTTAAATACACGCTTCATGGATGTCTACCTTCTTGAAGGGGTAGAGGGTGACATCCAGGCGTCGAGCGGCTTCTTGACGACTGATCTCCGAGGTCCAGTGGATGTCCTCAAAGACGAACTGGATGGGTTCAATGCTGCCATCTCGACTGTCGATGATGTTGCCCTCCTCGTCCATGATGATGGAAGGAGTGGAAGGGCCTGTGGACTGCAGCTCTAACTGTAGACACATAAATAACTTTTTATACAAGGCAATTTCTCATAAGAAAAACATTACATACTTTAAGCTGTGACATTTTTCTCTGAGGAAACTAATCTTAGAGAAATGATTTTGTGATCTTTGACATATTTCTGGGGAAATTAGAGAATAAGTAATCAGTGATCAGAGTTTAAGGCAGTAGTACATTGAAAAAAGTAAAAATGGATCAATGAGGCACAAAAATACTTAATGCCTAAAAAAAAAAAATCTTGTACTGTTATATAAACAGTGACAGGAAACATTTAAAAAGTCAAAAAACCTGAAACAAGACACCCAGTTGGAGAGTAATTGTACTGAATGAGTTTAATGTGGCTTAAACTGCCTTAAAGACCTCAAACTAAATCAGCACAAAAATGAAAAGTGAATATCTGGGGCACTCCATCATGTGGCTACACTAAGATAAGAACAGGGAGTGCTGGAATATCATATAAATAAAGTAATAGAGACACTTCAGCTGTACCTGTGGCAGGTATCCGATGTCCACCTCCATGTTGCTGCTCTCACTGGCCCCGTACAGCCACTCCATGTCCACATTCAGAGACCTGGGTCACAACAGGACATATCACACTACAGCTCCAGTAGCTGAGAACAACACACTGAGTGGGGACTGTATGCACAAAGGTGACTGCATGTTTAAAGGATTTACCGGTCACTGGGGACATAGAGGTGAAAGTGGCGGACGTGAGATGCGTCTTTAGACAGAACAATGTTGCCAGTGAACTGTCCCGGGGTGAACCAGAAGGGAAAGTCTGGAACATCGTTGAGCTGGAATTCTGCATGAATCCTACAGAGGTGAACAGAACCAGTAGTTGAGTTTGTACCACAAGATGTGTTCAAAATGTATTCTATCTATTGTCAGTAAGTAAAAGGAAAGCCTTGGTGTAGCCTTTTAAATGTGCATTTCTAGCCTCTTTATCATTGCTGCTGACCATTTACCAAAGCAAACCAGCAGTTGTCCAAGCAGTCATATGATTTATTTCGCTACAGCTGACTTTGAGATAGGTATTCATCACAGTTTATAAATAGACATCTTTATATTAGCTAATGTTACATTACTGTCGCATGGAAATGCAGCTGTGAGTGAGGACTGTTTTGAAAACTCTTCAAACTTTGACATCTGATATTTGAGGCTGCCGCTAAAAAGAGTCAAAGCTGAAGGCAAAAAATTCATGTATAGTGTGGATTTGGCAGTTTCCTGCATTAAAACTCTTCAGCAGCTGACTCTGAACTCTCACATTTGTGTGTGGTCCTACAGTACTTCCAACTGCATTAGCACGCAATGATAATGTTTGACAAAAAAGTCAAGTGGACTCACTAAGGTGGCTCAATCTCTGCATGCTGATATTAAACTAAAACCAATGGCTGCCTGCCACTGGATATTAGTCAGCACTAACGCAAAGTTACATAATGTTTAAGTTAATGGGCTAAAAGAAGAAAAAACACACTATGGCCTTCTATGTCTCCTGCTGAATTGCTCCTCACCTGAAGACGATATCATAATAAAAGTCGTTGCTGGCACGAATGCAGGCGACTGTGCCCTGAGGAGCAAAACGTGATTTGATGAAGGGCCGAGGGTGGAACATACTCAACAAGGAGTGGATGAGAACCTGCAGCGGAATGGGAACAGCTATCAATATACAGTAGATATACAGTATGATTACCCCAAGTCTCAAACCAGTCTGACACTAAACAGTGATGAGTTTTTAGGATACCTCTTTGCCCTTCGGTGAGGGAGGGTGGTAACGATTGTTGGGCAGGTACCCGGTGAAGATGTTGAGCTCGCTAGGGATCACCCACCACGTGTCTCCCACTTCGCCCTTGTTCTTTGGGGGCAAGAAGGCCCTGAACTGGCTGGCAGAGAAGGAAGAAGAAGGCACTGCTGGGCTCTTCCATGAGCGTAGACCACTCAGAGAGCTGTGAGACACCTGCAAGAGCAGGATGAAATCAACTTAGTATTAGTAAATTCTTCAAAACTAGAAGATATGCCTCTTCAGAAAATGTATGTTACAATTAAATCAGTCTAAGATGATTCCAAGTTAATTCTCTGCTATTTCATTGTTGAATCAGTTATTGGTTGCGTACACATTCAGACTCAGACAGAGAAAATGTTAAATTACAATAATCGCAAGTATCTTGCCGAGATGGTTACTTAAATATAATATATGTGGTGCAGGCTCGTCTGTGGCTAAGCATGTGTCATTTAATCAAAGCGTTCCTCTACAGAGTCTCTACAGTAGTCCAGGGAAAGAGGATAATAAAAGTACTATAGTTTGGTGTCGCCTTACCCCAAGGAAACCATCCTTGCTTTTTGTCATGGAGTCGAGCAGCAGAGGCTGCATTTTGGCCTCCAAGGTCAAAGTCTCTCCATTGGGGTCATGTGTCACTTCCTCCTCAAAATCCACTGGGGGTGTAATTCCTGTGAGGATGCCACGGGGATCAGAGTCAATGTGGGGTTATATGTGACCAGTGAGACTGACTGTTTTGTTAGTGACAGAGGAGAAGGTATTGAATAAATGGGACACTCAGCAAGAAAGATAACAGTTGTACCTGTGAGTTTCTCAGCAATAGGTTTAAACTCCTCCGGACTGAGGTAAAGGTCATGGTCTGTGTCTAAGGAGGAGAAGAGGAAAAGGCCCTCTGCACCCAGAGTCCGAACACTCTCTTCCTAATGGAGGGGAACGTGCGTTAGACTGATCCTTATTGTCATTTCAACATGCTTCAGGGATTTTCAACGCAGCATCAAAACTAGGACAGCGATCTGTTTCGTCTCATAAGACACAAATATTTTGGAAAATGTCTAACTGGAATGATAAAAACACTGGTGTAGATGCATGATCTTACATTAAGAAATAACATTCTTATAAAATATGTTCACGTTAGTTTTTTGTCCCTGGTGTCAGAGCATTCATTCAAGCTCAGCAGCGCTGTCTGGATAAAGACCAGCCCAGAGGCCACAGATTTGTAGCATGTGTTTCAGTCAGACCACCCTTTCTCAGACAGATGCGTGCCTACTAGCGCCTGAACAATGGAGGGAAAGGGGGAGGGAGGTACAAGAACAACTTGGAGACCCTCTGTAGCCAAACAAGTGTAGATTAAAACAGGAGGTTGAGTTTTACCAGCTGTGGCACAGACCCACACCCCCTAATAAAACACCATGGGGTGAAAAAACTGTCTGACAAATAATTACGCTGAACACACCTTATTGTGAGAATAGTATTGAAATATAACAATAAAACGTTCCTACAGTAATGTTATAGTAATTACAGGTCATAAAATGTACCAGAAGGTCATTGCAAACTTTCTATTAATACAAACATGCATCTTACAGTAAATTGGCATTTTATAGTATGATATGACCTAATGCGTGTTAAGTTGTTTTCAAGATAAATAAAGACCACTAAGTTAAGATAACTGCTAAATCATGAGCATTACAGATGTGGATCTCACATGGCGTTTGATGAGCTGGGCATCTTGGTAATACTTGATCCCAAAGGCTAGAAGAGGGACAGCAACGACTACGAGCAGAGTCCACAGCCCCTTGGAGATCCAAGATCCAGAGCCCGGACTCTGATGCCCATTCTGTGGCGAAATTTTGCTCTCATCTTTGGGGATAGTTTTATCCACGTCTGCGGCCATCCTCGATCTCCACGACAGCTATTTAGACGAGGGCATCGTCGTCAGATAGCGTCCGAAAAGGTTACCAACAGTAATCGTTCAGTGTGGACTTTCTCCTTAAAGTGTTTAGAATCTACCGAGAGTTCTGTTCTCCTGTAGACGGGGACCGCGCGTCTTTTTCAGCCGTTGCACTCGCTGGCAACAGCTGTGAAACGTTAGCTAGCAGCACAGATTTCTTATTTCCCACATCTAATCTAGAGCTATATGGATGAGTTTCAGATGCGTCAAGTGAGCAAGTAAAAGTTGGGATAAAACCGGATATTTGGCGTTTGTGGGCTCAAAATAAAAGCACCCGTATGCCTAAACTCTAGCTAGCCTAATTTGTGAACTCAGCACCTACATTACTCTGTGGATCGGTCCAAAAAATAGCGTTCCTTGCACAAATGTCAAACAGTCGGTTGCGTTTTCAAATGTATTTTGTGGTCTCACATTGTGTCTAGGCTAATTTCTTTGCAGAATGAAAAAAAACGTTTGTCCGGGGCGAAACCAACGGTTAAATTCAAACTTTCCACATAGTCTCTACGTTAAGTCCGCTTTGTGGAAATATTGGACTCAAACGTTGGATTCGCTCCGGGCATAGTGGGTAACGTGCGGAGAGACGATTTAAATCTAGCTATCCATTTAACCGATTATCTTTATTTGGAAAGTGGTGACCGGAAGTTTGTTTGCATTCTCTCTAACTTAGCAGAAGTTAGGTTCTGGCACAGTAGCCACATTTAAAGGGGCAGGCTTTCCTTGTTCATCCCAGGAATGTCTGCTAACAAGGTTCAATTATATGTTACTCTGCCAAGGGAGACTGTCATTAAATACTTTGTAACTTCATTACAAATCAATCACATCAGTTGTGTTATAATCTTATACTCACAATAACTTCATTTCATACCTACTTTTTTTTTTTTTAGATGTGTTCATTCTGCATAGAGATGAAAATTTGGGCAGAAAGTAAGGGGGGAGATATGCAATAAAGATCCCCAGCTGGATTCAGACTGGAGGGGTTGTCATTATCTGGTATGTGTTAGATCATTACAATGCCAGAGAAAACCCTGAATCAGTATCTCCATAAATTTGATGTTGCCTACAACAAGATATGGACCCAAGGCCTCCAACTAAAGCACACTCTGACCCAGTTCTTCCCAACTTTCTGGCTTGTGACCCCTAAATTCAGGTTATGACTATAGTGTGGTTAGGAGTTGTGTGCAGTTCAACCACATTGTTTCTTCCTTAGATATTCATGGAAAATATTTTTTAAGAAGGCCTTTAGAAGTAAAACATAAGCCTGGTTACAAACCTCTCAATCACTGTCATCAACTTTCAGTAATAATGAAGTGAAAATGAAATGCCAATTCAGTCTAATCATCAGGCTAGGTAAAAGTAACCAGTATTTCACAAGACCAAAAACAACAAAACTGAGGAAGATTCAGGAAAAAAACAATTATCGTGTGACAGAATTTTTTAATTCCTTTAAACATCTGGTCCCCAGATTTGTCTTGGGACTCTTTGTGGGATCCTAACCCTCAGGTTGGGAAACACTGCTTTAACCACACTGTGTAGTCCCATATGAAATCTGGCTAAATCCACTCTATGTTATAGTTTATTAGCATTCCACAGTTCTACACATACTTAATGTTTACATAGGTGCATTACATTACCCAGTATAAGGTAAGGCTTTCCTGATTCTGGTGATAGACTTCTGCCTAACAGCCAGGCTTGAAGTGTGTCACAAAAAAAGCATTTAACATTTGTGACAGCAAGGAATAATAGAACCATTATTCATTTTGTTACTGCTTCTGTTGTTGAGTTTATCAGTCCATGGGTTAAAGTGGGCAGCTTTCAGTCCATGTCCTCTTCCACAGACTGCGTCTTCACTTCAACAGTTTTTGGAGCGATGTAGGAGCCCATTCCTGCTGCTCGCTCTGCCTCTGCCTGGGTGTAGGGCTCCTCTCTGAGCTGTTTCAACCTGGATGGGAAAAGAAGAAGAGGTAAGCTCGGAAACTCGCAGGGATACTTGGCCACGGTACAGCTATAGGGGTCAGATGGGTCATTTGAGTTTTAATTTTCAGTCAAGAAATGTGAGCGTATAACAGAATACATGGGAGAGATATGGCACCTTACCGTTTTTTGTGCACTTTTGTTTTGAAGTGCTCTTTCAAGGATCTCATATCCACAAAATATCTCCTGCAAGACACGAAGTGCCACAGTGTTAAAAGCTATCTGCAACATACTGTTTTATTATTATTTAATCAGGTTATCTCAGTGAGATCAAAATATCTGTTGCAGAGAGACTTGAGCACAGCAGAAGACATAAGAACAGAGATAAGACAACAAAACACAGCCACTTAAACAAAATTATTGTTATTAATTAGTGCAAATGTTGGAATTACAGACAACCAATTGAATGCCTAATTTCAGTTAGGAAGTAAACCCATTTGTTTATTTGGTCAGTTAAGCCAAACGTGGGTCAACTTACGCGCAGTGTAAGCAGTAGTGTTGTGCACATCCTGTCACATCATAGTCCACCTCCTGATGTAGCAGCTTGGATGCCGTCTCAGGCTTCATGTCTGAGTGGATCTGGTCCAGGTCTTTGGTCCTGCGCTTTGTTTTCCATGCCTTTGCATTGTTCTTTTTCTTGTGGTTTCCTGTTTGTTTGGACTTCCCCATGGTGGATCCTACAAGACTGGATGAAATAAGATCAACACAGATACTTGGTAAAGTCGTTTGTAGATTTAGATCAGGAGAAAACTGTGTATGTCGGGTAAAATATGTCGGGCCAACGTAGAAGTTTTAACACTGAACGTGCTATTTTGTGCCACCAAATCAAGTTTTGTGGAGTAAAATTTGTACCCAACCGAAATTCTCAGCTCAAGACAATCGATGATATAATAGATTTGGTTCTAAAATGCGAATATCAGTTTCAGCTTTTTTGCTTACCTTTCACACGTGTGGCCGAGAGGGATGCATATTACATCCGGGTCAAGTTATACCTGCTCACCTGTAGAGGGCGCCACATACAAATAATGTCATGCTATAATCATGATAATTTGAATAGTAAACAACATTAATGATGAAACATTTGCAGAATCCACTGGTCGAATCGTATTTGCTCAAAATGAAGTTCGCTCAGTGCAATGTTATTTTTATCCTCCCTGGTAAGTTATGGACAAGCTACGTGACATGTTACACTCATGACACGTAACTAAACGTTTTGATAAACTAATAGACGGTACGGAAGTAATAAAATGAAACCCACAATAGAAGTGTATTTATGATCGTTTTATAAGCTGTATACATACACTCCACGATGAAACAGCAGGATAGGAAGAAGTATGGTGTCCCTGAAGGTCAAAACACAACATTTGACAAAACACGACATTTCACAAAATACAACGACATTTCAGATTACGGAAAGGAAGGGACAACACTTCTTGTTTGTGATTGGACCGAACACAAGTCTCATATATATATTTATATACGCTGCTGTTGTGATTGGTTGTTTCGCTGTCAGGCAACTGATTACACTCTGGGCATGTTTAAGGCCAGTTCAGACCAAAGATGCGCGACGAGACAAAAATCGTTATGGAACGTTGCAGGGAAAAGTTGCAGTGGTGTGATCTGGCCCGTCTCAGCTCGACTCAAGCCGGCAGATGGCGCCACCTGCGACTCAGCTTGTCAAGTCGCCAGTGGCTGGTTTTAAAACGCTCGTTTTTTTTAAATGTTTTCGCCGTTTATCAATACTAGAAATGTAGCAAGTAACTCACGATCACCATCCTCGTTCATATTTTAAGACACTACAAATTATGTCCAGCTACAAAAAGCCTGAAAAGACCTGCAACTTTCCCCTGCAACGTTCTAAAACTGTTTCTATGGTTGATCCAATCTAGCAGCGCATTGAATAAACTCTGAACTGACTTGGGTTCGGTCCAATCACAAACAAGAAGAGCTGTACCTCCCTTTCCATAATCTGAAATGTCATTGTTTTGTGAAATGTTGTGTTTTGTGAAATGTAGTTGTGCTTTGTGAAATATTAATGCGTTTTGTGAAATGTTGTGTTTTGTGAAATGTTGTGTTCTGACATTCAGGGCCACCATAAAGAAGGGAGAATGAAGATAAAAACATATAATTCATTAACATTCTGAAGGCTAATTGAAATGAATGAATTGAAATGCGTTGCATAAAAACAGGTTTATTAAAATAATAGCAGATAACAACAATCTGCAAATAATAATACCAACAAACTTAAACATCACATTTCTACAAGTCGCCCCCTTTCCCATTCTATTCTCCGGTTAAGGTGAAGTTCGACTGACATATTTAAATATTCCGACAGCACTTGAAGGCGACGTCAGACTGTACTGCATACGCGCCGTGGCGGAGAGCGAAGATGGCGGAGAATAATGTCGAACCAGAGCACGAATGGAGCGACCGGGCCTTGGACACGGCCGAGGACACTCTGGTTGCAATGGAAACCTTGCTGGCCACATTGAGAGCCTTTGAAGACGTACTCAGGCAACAAGACATATCCATAGCATCCTCCACGGAGTACTGCGACAACTTCTGTCAGGTAATGTGTACATGCAACATCGAAGCTACCATTAGCTTAACGTTAGCTCACCCAGGATTGTTTTTCTCGCAGTCCGCAAGCTAGCTAATCTGCGACGGCTGTTGGCCCGCTAGCTTCCTGGCCAAGTTTAGGCTTGGTGTGTAACCAGGGAGCAATTGAACAGTGTGTATTTTTGTTCATATTCACGTATGCATATAATGTAACGCTAAAACAATTGAATGTGCTTTAATTGGGCTAATGATAATGTACATTGGCAGATGACATGTTGCCTGTTTTCTGGTTCAAGTTGTTACAGTAAGCTCGCCTTACTTTCATTGATATATCTCGTTTAGCTGTATCTTATTTGAAATCATACTGGCAAAACAGGAAACCGAATGGATGTTTGCATGCACATGACATTGCCATAGTTTGCATATAATGCAATTGCGTGTGTGTGTGGGGCGGGGCGGTGTGTTTATCCACATTTACTAGCTAGTTGGGGCGTAGCTATATATATATATATATATATATATATATATATATATATATATATATATATATAAAATAAAGTTGCGCCTGTCACATTTTGTATTGTTTAGCTTTGGTTATAGTGTCAAAATCTGTGCAGCCAAGCGCTTGTGTTGCTTGTATGTTCAAATGGACTGGCAATGTTGTGGATCTGCCATGTTGTAATTTTCGTCTCAACAACAATGGAGCTGCACTCTTATTTTTTAGCTTTGGTTATAGTGTCAAAATCTGTGCAGCCAAGCGCTTGTGTTGCTTGTATGTTCAAATGGACTGGCAATGTTGTGGATCTGCCATGTTGTAATTTTCGTCTCAACAACAATGGAGCTGCACTCTTATTTGTATTACCCTCATTTCCAATATCATAGATTTGTGAGTGCATTTTAAAAACAAATATTATAGTACCCGATTTAAAAACTCCAAATTAGCTGTCACTTTTATTTTCATTGCTTAAGCCAAAGTACATATTTTTCCATCAGACAGGAGCTTCCAATAAAACTTGGTTACCAGCCAAAGTTGATTGTAGAGAAGAGTAATTCATTAGCCAGCTCACTCTGATAGTTCTGTGTTTGGATAGTGGCTGCTGTATTTTTTTTTAAAAGTTTGTCTTTAAAGCAGTACTCACATGCCGATATATTCATTGAAAGAGTTATTGATCTCTGTAATCGTTCCTCCTTTCCACACTAATCCAAAGATAGTCTTTTTGGTACAGAATTTCCACTTTGTGTTTTCCTGGACAGTGTTTTCTTTCTGAACTGCAGTAGAGGGATAGCAACACAACGAGGGAATTTTGTACTAAAAAGTTTGTAACTTTGGAAGATACCCATTTGATTTGACTAACTCAGACTGTTAAGGTCCCATATGCATTTTTGCACAGAGCAACGGCTGGACTTTGTCCCACGAAGACATGCTACAAAGGGATCTCTTTACAGCCAGCATGGAGAGCAGGAATTATTACAGAAATAACTTTTTAAATGTGGGCTTGTAACTTGCTGTTTTGTAACTTACTTTTATGGGTTGATATTAAACAAAGGTTTTGTGTTGTATTTATTTTCTGCTCAAGTCGGAAGTAGTCTGGATGTAATTAGTACACTGATATAGGTCTCTGGGGTTGAGACCTTATTCTTGGCTTCCTTTGAGAGAGTACTGTATATTTAGACTGAGGGGAATTCATTTAGTTCCTCTGTGCACACAAGCACCTCCTTGCAAACAAGCACCTTCCTGCTGTCTGACAAATGGGACTCCTGGGATGTTGATAGTGATCATGATTTAATGTGTATAGCTCCATGCAGGTGTCACACTGGTTTAGACACACTGATGTTGACTGCTCTGCCTGGGACAGTTGGCCATGACAATATTTACTGCAAACAACATTGTGCTCTCTATTTAAGGTGAATACTGAATAAGTGACAGAAGTGTTTTCTGTCTTTTTTCCTGTTCATTTTTTTAATTTCATGTTAGTATAATTTAGAGAAATATATTTTTATGTTTGAATTTTAGTGAACGAAAGAAGGGAATTAAGCTTGCATTCATTACAAAAACATATTTGGTTGAAATCATCCTCTTAGCTGTTAAATATTAAAAGTAAAAGCATGAAAAAGTGCAAAGATGTCACACTACACGGGTCCCTCCTTGAGTCAGGTTTTTATTTTTATTTTTTTTTAGTGCATGTGACTTACTATTTAAGGTTCAGGGTTGTCATATGCTGTACAGACAAGTCCCCACAGACCCAATCAAGAGTATCTCACACCAGGCAACCAGAGTGTCAGCTGGGATCAATCAGGTGTAGACTGATATCTCCCCCAGGTGGAAAACCCCTGTTCATCCAGACAAATGTCTCTCATCTGATCACTTTTCTGATCATCGTTTTTAAAAGTATTTAGTCTTTTTCCATAACTGTTTTTCTTTGTTTACATTTTTCTATGTCTGTGTGTGTTTTTATAGGCACTGATGCACTATGCTGGGAGCAGGAACTCCATGGAGCATGGTCTGCCTCTTCTGGAGGTCTACTGTCTGTCCATAAACTGTTTTGCTGCAGCCCGATCCCACCTCACTGCAGAGTCTGACAGAGTGGCCCTTGTTTTGAAGAGACTAGCTTTGTGAGTACTTTTCATGTAGGCTGCACAGTAGAAGATTGACAGTTCTGTTCTTCCCTCAGATGTCAGTATGCATCCTTCATATACCTGACTGGATGAATGCACAGCTAGCAGGGTTGTCATTTGTCTTATCGCCCAATTTTCAACGTTCCAAAACTGGGCAGATGTTCTGGAAATGTCAGGTGTCTCCCTAACTATCCACCAGATTCAGTGTCTGAATAAATTTGAGGCAAAATATGCCATGCCCTTGCAAAATCATGCCTATTTTTAAAAAAAAATCTATAACATTTGGTTGAAATTGTTGTTCACAAGATTTGAGAGGTTCAGCAGACAGTGAGCAGCATTTCCCTCTAAACCCCTAGCTGTAGTTTGCTGCAGGTCGTACGCAACTCCTTCTCTGTGGATGTTTTTTATGCTTGAATCTTATTAAAAACTCAGCTTGCAAAATGTAGTCAGGCTTTGTGAGCATTTCCCCATAAAGGTGTCATATTGCATTTCGTATTTTAAAAAATAGTCGTTTTCTTGGTCTCACAGAACTCGGCTGGGCGATATCACCTGAAATCAATATCATGCTCAGTTGTCACATTTAGCTCCGTAACAGTACGTTAACATCTTTTTAAATACATTTGTGCACAGGATTCTCTGCTCTCTAAGTGAACCACATTTTAATTATTTGCACTTAAATATAAATATAAAATCCTGGATTATGACTCTGAGTAACATTTCTTTAATAAATTAAACAGTCAAGAACACTTACAGGCATTTGTTTGCTGAAATAGAAAATCAAGGTAAAACTAGTCTGTTTCACATCTCTTGCATGTAGCAAAATAAGTAATATTATAAATAGATAAATGAAATTGTGAATTAAACTATAACTAAGGCTTCACTTTTGGGTATGTTAAACTGTAAATGTAAAACCCAAATGCGAACGCTTGTGTAATAACCACAGTCGAGTGTGTGATTTTCTGTCTTTTCTTTTTTTCTTGGCCAAGCACTCGTCACATATGACATGGATCTGTTCCAGGTCATAGAGCAAATTGCTTGTTTCCTCTCAAAGCCGTAACGTTAACATTGAAATCAACAGTAACAATTCCAACTAACTCTGTAATGAATGAACCCACATGAAGCACAGACTGAGTGACAGTGATTGGTTGTTACTTTGGACTAGATGTGATTCTTGTTGTACTTTAAGATTCATTAAAGGGTTCACGCTGCAAGTGACAGCCTGTCTGAAGGAATTTACTGGACATTTACTGACGTGACTTAAATTAGGTCGGTTAGAGATTCATAATGTCTTTCGGTTAATTGCCAATCTCACACACTACAGCTCCAATCGCACTCCTTCCATCTGCAGATGTTCTTACGTGAGAGATGGGGCTTGTTTCAGTGTTTACAGCTGAATAAAAAATCTTACATGAAGGATCTTTTAATAGTTACCTTGTAATAGTTAAATTTAATTACTGGCAGATGTGAAAAGTAGTATATGTGTTATAGCCTCAAAAACATGTCACCACTGTTCAGTCTATTTTCAAACAAGCCTTTTTGACGTGTTTAATGTATGAAGATGTAAAGCTGACTTCAGATAGTATCACAGACTATAAAAAATGGTGCGTTACTGAGTTAAATATGTCCAGACTTCATACTTGCAGAGCCTCTGGTTTCTAGTTTTTCTTTTGTCAAGAATAGAATTGTCCAGAATGATCATAATTTACAGAAATCATTGTAGTCCTGTTTTTCTTTCTTGCAGGAGCTGTTTTGAACTGTTGCTGTCAGTGCCTGAGAATGAAATCCCGTATGAAGCCTGGGTTCAATTCCACCACTCTGTTCAGGTAGAGGCCCTTGTTTCAAAACGTTGTTTGCTGATGGGTTGCAGATTTAAATCGTAGAGAAAAATAAAGTGGTGATGACTTAAGTCAACAATTACTTCCACAAAGTAATGCCATTCTGTTGTGTGTGTGTGTGTGTGTGTGTGTGTGTGTGTGTGTGTGTGTGTGTGTGTGTCTGTGTGTGTGTGTGAGAGAGAGAACATTTAGCAACTGTATTTGTGCCTCAGCCGGTGTTATCAAAAGCCTTCTGATAGGAGGCTAGTGAAGCCTGAGAAAAAATGCCTCTAGCTGGTGTAAATGGCAGTGTTTAGTTTGGCTCTTGTTGAGTGTAATCCACCCGTGATTAGAACCTCTAACTCATCACTGGTTGTCGACATGACACAAATGCTAGAAATAGTCTTTATCTCAAAGGATTTAAGGATCTAAGACGGGCAAAGTAAAATTTAAAATTTCCATTCGTCTAAGAATTTTGTTTCCAGGTAATGAGTATTTCAGTCTCATGGGATGGCTAGCATGGCTATAGACTTCTTGTTGTGCCAAATGTGTACTGAAGGGTTTGTAGTACACTGTAACATTGGCTCAATATGTCCAAGCTAAACAAAACTATGATTTACTATGCAGAGTCGTGAGAACTCATTGCCACACAGCAGTTACATACAGTCTAATATTCTGTAGGTTTAAAAAAGTACTATAGTTTTCTTTGCTGTCAGATTGAGCCCAGCTAAGTCACTGTAACATGTAACGCCTACACACCAGAATTACATTGTTTGATGCCATTTCAAATAAGAAAATGTAACATTTGTCAGCAGAGTTGACAACAAAAGAAAGGTAATTTAAAAACTGGGCAGCTGCGCTGTGATCAAGTTTTATTTTCTGACCTGAACAGTGGTGTTCAAAAAAACTGTTTTCCTTTGTGCAGAGTAGATAAATTGTTAAATTGGGCCAACAGATTAAAGTCAGTTATGTAGTAATGTGAACTAATGGCCTTTTTAAGTAGTTCATTTGTAAAACTCATTATCTTATGACATTAACACATGACAGAAGTGGAGGAGCACCACTGCTGCCTCTGGGTAGGGAAACTATGACTTAATTTATTATATTTATTAGATTATTTTTAATCCAATTTTTAAAAAGGTGCTGAACAAAAAAAAAAAAAAAAGCATTTAGACATTTTTTGTGTGTTTATTGCAGATCGCTCATGATACCTTGTTACAGTATGGCAGCACAGACCTCCAGGCTTTACTCCAGATCACAGGAGAGGGAGGAGCATGGAGCAACCCTGTCCTTACTTCTCTCCTCACCGGCCAGTCCACCAACCCAGAAGAAGGTTGCAGTCTAGTTAACTAGTTAATTTATCTAGGTTATTTAATTTGGACATGACAGCACAGGCTTTACCTCTTAGTGCTTATTGTCACATTGATTGGTAGTTTGCTAATCATATTTTCTTCTAATTCTGACGCTAGTTGATGCATACATCAGCTTGGAGGGCGAGGGCTTCATGGAGATGCGGGTGAAACACCTGGAGAAGATGGGCGAAGTGGCCAAGGCAGTGGTGCTGGCCAAAGCTTGCACTGAATGCAGCTTCATCTCCAACCAAGCTACCTTTCGTCAAACTTATGTCTCCCTGCTTTGCCACCTGCTGCCCAATGAAGAAGCCATCATGGAGGTATTACAACAATTTGTTTTTCTGAATAGGCATGATGCTCTTTTAGTACAGTCATACATTGGTGCCTCCGTCTGTCAATTTTAACAACTGTGATGAACAGTGATGGTTCTCATGGGTACAGTTAAGAACTTTGCCTCAACAACAGTGTGACAAGGTATATAAATGACAATTTGCCAAACCAACCTGTAGGATTTTCTAAAAGTAAACTACAAAGGGCTAAATTCTCAGTCACTGAGATGATCGTGATGGTCAGGGATTATACTATTAAAAACTGGCATATACACTTTAAAACAGTGATTTCCAACCAGGGGTATTTGTACCCCAGGGGGGACTTGGAAAGATTTTATAGTATGTACTATGTGATTAAAAAAACTAAATCCACATGAAAACTAGTTAGCTAGCGAGCAGAGAGGTCTAAACAGTTAGCTAAACGTAATGTCTAAATGGTTGAAATGGATATCTAAATTATTGGATAAATATTTAAAATAGTTAGCTAAAAGTAATGGCTAAATGGTCAAAACGTCCAGCTTCTGCTCAACATGCTGTTGCTATATTAAGAGACACGTGGTTGCGGCAGGATGTGTTGTTGGGTCACAGCAGGCTGTGGTCTCCAGATGAAACGGCTTCTCTTGTCAGTATTCAGTCACATACACATCGACTCAAATACGAACACACACACACACATACACACACAGAAACAGCAATTCTGTCGTTCCTGGTAATATAAAATTGATATTATTAAAGTCATGAATAAAAATGCGGACATATTTGAAAGGCAAACCTTTTTATAATAAATATTAAAAAAGGTGTCTATTTATAAAGTTTTATCTGCCGCGTCTCCAAAAATAGAGCCCCAAATGCAAAATGAGCTTTCTGGCATTCAGTTTTGAAGACTTCAGCCTTCAGGGATTCACAATAAAATACTGTGAATTCATTTTTTTCACTGTTGATTTAAATCCATCTTTTTTAGCAGTTTGAAAAGGCACCATGTCTTTAGATTGAGGCACAGAATAGTTATGGTATCTGTAATGGCTTTTCTGATATTGTCATTACACCGCAGATACTTGTGTAGCAGGAGTGCATTCTCAAGTACTCCTTATTTTCTCTGATATGTTTCCTGTTGTTTGGTCCTGCCTCTGTATTGACGTCACCTTTTGGTATGCTGTCAGTTGAAAACCTTGTATGTCTGGTTTTTAAATTATCATGCTTTCAAAGTTGTTGAAGGATCACACACCCCACTATAGGCTGACACCATTTTCTAACCTGTAAGGGTCATAAAACTCTTCCAAAAACAATAAATTGTTATCCCGCTAAAATTAGGCTGTTTTCTTAACAGGCGAAATGTGCATTGGTTTAGCATAAAAGGGGAAGCAAACTCACATTAATTTACATGCAGTTATTGTACTGATGTTGGTGATGGGCTTCTGTTCTATATCAGTACAAATGTAATGCCAAATCCATATCATTGCTCACATCTTGTGTGTGCTGGTAATACAGCCCACCCCTCTCCTGAAGGAACCTCCTTGGATCTTTCCGTTTCATGACCGTACTCGCTCTCCTCTGCCTTGCTCGCGCATCCTGTTGGATGTTGGAAGAGAGAGACAAAGTTCAGGAGGTTAAAGTGATGAAAGCAGAAAAACATTCTGAACATTTAAAGCCTTTTGCCTTTTATGTGCGAGTTTAATGTGATGCGTATAATGGACTATTTAATTATAAAGAGTTAAATGTTTCATTTGTGTTATGTCAATTCCCAAGCCCCATCCGGAACACTTTTACAGTATTTTAGTCATTTTGGGAATCATTAGCATGCACAAGATATAAGACGTTGATTCTTGTTTGAATATTATCCCCTTAAAATTATAAATAATCCTGAATAATGTTGGAAAAGAATTATGTTATTGTCATCTGTACTGTATTTTGACACATCCTGGCAGTGGTGTATGACTAATCAGAAATTCTAAATATTCAAAATGTGCCTTTTTTTTAAATTTGTGTTTATATATTCACATAAATTATATCAGAAATCATTGGGTCTTTGGTTTTTTAAGATTCTTTTTCTGGCAATTGTGCCTTCATGAGCGACTTGACTGTAGAGTGTGACATGTGTTAAAGGTTTCTGGCTGTAATCAAACTGGGGACATCACAATTTAGACAATCCCTAATTTTCTTTTGGAGCAACTTGATACGGGGCAGATTGACTGCAGGGATAAACCCAATACCGATCCGATACGACTGCTCTCTTTTTCACCAAATTTAAAATCTGTGTACCTCACTGTGCAGAACTAATTGGAATAATGTTAATGTAAGGTTTGATGAGACCAGGGATTGCTGAAGCACCAAAAACTAAGTTGGCGGCTCAATTGGCATGAATGAATGTATAGTAGTGAAAACACCAAATTTTGTAATGACATTGACAAAGAAACTGCATTTAATGAGCATCGGTCACATCATGATCTATACCCAATCCTCTTAATAAGGTCAGTATTGGCACCAACACTGATCTGTCACATATTGGTGCATCCCTAATTGACATGTTAACTTCAGCATAATTGCTCACTGGGTGTGAGAGGCTTGAGGAGTGAAATGTGTATCAGCGTACACATTTGATTTCCAAATTTAAATAGTGCCTGGAGATGTGTTGTCTGTCATGTTGTTTTCTAAGCAGTCAACATTGTGTTTACTCCCTGAACAGATATCCAGACTTGATTGTAAGGATGTGCTGGAGATCACATGTAATTTGGAGACAGAGGGGGAGGAGAACACAGCCTTCATCTTGTGCACAACTTTCCTGACACAGCAGCTCCAGCAGCAGAGCCTTTACTGCTCCTGGTGAGTAGTCCCTGTTTGGGGCCAAGGGGGTGGGTGGGTGGTGCATGTGTTGTACATTATGTATTTATTTATGACTACAGTCAAATGTAAATTGAATGTCTAAAGATCTCTCATCAAATAAGAGGGTTATCTTTGTTTCTTGAGAAAGAGAAAATTACTTAATTTTTTTTTTTTTCTTTGTCCAAAGGGAGTTAACTCTGTTGTGGAGTAAGCTTCAGAGGAGGATCGACCCCTCGTTGGTTTCTCTTCTGGAACGATGCCTTCAGCTAGGTGCCATTGCCAAAACAGTCTGCCATTTGCTTTACCTGGTCCGTGTCATTCAGACAGAGGTGAGCCCAACAGCCATATTGTCCATTTTTATACTGGATTTGTGTTCGTTCATTGGTTATTAAAGGCTCCTTTTCAACTGATTAGAACTAGGTATTAAGAAGCCACAGGAACTAAACTCAGGAGCTAAAAGCTTCCTTGGCAAGTGTTTCGTGTTTGCAGTTTTGTCCATTTAAAATTCCAATAAAATGTATTAAACAATACAGTCGCATCCTCGACAGCGTTGACAAAAAATGAGAAAGGCATTCTTGAAAGTCATTGAAAGGTCATTGAATCACTGATGTCCAAAGTGGGAACCCTGCCTTGTCGCAGGCCATTTTCTGCTCAATTACAAAATTATGACAGAAGTGATTTCTTTCTTTCCTTTTTTTTATGCATGGTTTTTAAGGAGTAAGTGTACCCAGTCTAATAATTGGCCTTGCCTTGCCATCTAGTGGTGACAACATGCTTTTTCCTCCACCCGTGCAGCTGTGATGTAGCGTGGCACTTAAATACCATGCTGCATCACAGCTGGGTGTGGTCACAAGTACAACACACCGAGCTGTGTTGTTTGGTGTGTGTCAGAGGTTCAATACACTTGTACTGTACCTTTCAACCCTTAGAGTGCTACAGTGCTACTCTGGGCCCAAGCCGAGAAAGTCACATCATCCCTCTTTTAATATATTAATTAATTTAGCGTTTCAGAATGTAATGAATGTAAAACAGTGTGTGATTTGAAAATTGACCCCATGATTGTTTGAAAGAAATGTGATTTTTGTGTCATTGTTTTATGTTAATAATATATCACTCTCTTTTCAGGCGGAGGAAGTGGGGGTACCTGCATCAGTAGAACTTTGTGTCAAAGCCCTTCAACTTCCAAAGCAGGATGACTCAGAAACTAGGATCTCTGTCTGTAAGACGGTGTCCTGCCTTCTTCCAGACGACCTTGAGGTGTTGCGTGCCTGCCTACTCACAGAGTTCCTGCTTGGCCCCAGCCAGGAGGTCTTTGGGTGCCTTGAGGAGCTTTACTTACGCCCAGACCAAAAGCATGACCAGGAAAACGAGGTTATTCCCAACTCGCTACGCTGCGAGTTGCTACTAGCACTGAAAGCATACTGGCCATTTGACCCCGAATTCTGGGACTGGAAAACTCTCAAGTATCATTGCATCTCCCTTCTAGGGTTGATACCAGAGTCAGAAGGGGAAGAGGAGGAGGCGGTAGACAAACAGGAGAAGGGTAAGCAACATGAGCTGCAGGGAATCACAGTGAAAGTAGAATCTGAGCAGCATATGAGGATTAATGGAAGTCTTGATGGGCAACAGGATACAAAGCAGTCTTCTAACTTTCCAGAAATCCAAGAAGACTCAGAGACAAAGAAACACAAGTTCTGCTGTCAGATTTGTAAGAGGTCGGTCACTGACACCCAAATCGTTCACCACTCCAAAAGACATGCAGAGGACAAGTGCCACCCCTGCCCTGTGTGCTTGGAAAAGTTTAAGAGCAGAAAGGAACTTGTTCCTCACATGAAACAACATGTTCGGAGTGAAACACATCTAGACAAGAACAATGTAAAAAAAGAGGATGTGCAGAAACAAATGGATGAGGAGGATGATATTGAACCAGGTGAGATCACCATTGACCCTTCCTTAGTGCTGTATTACAAATCTACACATGATCCAGACGTGCTGCACCACATCGTGCAACAAGCCAAAACTGTGAAAGACAAGAATGTGGACGATGACGAGCATGTAACATTCGATTACATTAACCAACACTTCACTCTGCAGAACCGGGATGAGTATCAGTGTCCAGGAACCGGGTGTACTCGGACTTTTAAACATTCCAAGTACTTATATGTCCATTTAAAGTCTGAGCACAAAGGTGATGAGAATGTGAGATATTTTCATCAGATGAGAGACAAGCGGGAGAAGTGTGTGTTTTGCAGACGCCATTTTGTCTCCGCTTACCATCACCGCAAACATCGAAGAATTCACTATGGCGATCATCCTTACATGTGTGTGGTTATAGGTTGTGGCGCTCAGTTTAGTACTTCCAATGAACTTGTCACGCACAAACAGACCCATGGCTATCAGCTCAACTACCAGTGTGAGCTCAAAGGCTGTTACGTCTCTTACTCCGACTTGGGACAAATCTATCACCATGAAGCGCAGCATTTCAGAGATGCAGCATTTACCTGCTCTAACGCTGAATGTAAAAAATACTATTTATCCAAAAAGGAATTCATAAAGCATTTATCCACACACAACATCACCTTCTCTGAAGATGACTTTGAGGCTCAGAGGAAGGCAAAGCGGAAGCTTCTTAAGACAGTTACTGAAGCGACACCCCACCTTAATAAGTCAGTTGATGCAGAAGAGAAAATGGAAGTAAATGGAGATGTCCTAAACTCTTCCTCAGTAAGTTGTACCTCCTCTTTGCGAGCATCTGAGAGCAAGGAGCCCAAAGCAACAATGACCTTGGTGGCAGTGTGCTTTGATGGAAGTAAGTTCACCTGTGGTTTTGAGAAATGTGGCATGACTTTCTCCAGAGCCAGAGATGTCCAGAGACATCTGAAATGTGCCCACCCAGAACACCTTAAACTGGAGAACAAAGAACACAAACATGACAAAGAGCGTGGCTCAAAGTCCAAAGGGATAAAGACCGAGCCAGACAGTGAGGAAAAAGGAAAAAATGAGCTCTCAACTCCACTTCAACCCGTGGAGGATAGCAAAGAAAGAAAAACATCCACTCATCCAAAAAACAATGAAACAAACTCTTCAAGCCTTCAAACAAAAAATGATGGTTTGAAAGAAATTCTTATTGGACTCAGTCAACTGGACCTGAATTCTTCATCACCTCACAGTGTGCCAAGTGAGCCCCCTCTGTCCAACCCAGACTCTAATGCATCACAAATATCTCTTCATCAGGCAATCATGGCAAAGCCTCCTGTTGTATTGCTTCAGAAGAGACCTCCACATCCGCCTGAGGAAAAGGTAAAAGTCAAAACTGAACAAATATCAGCAGCTGATGAAGAAGTCAGTGTTGAATCATTAGCCGCCGCTAAGCCATATACCTGCGAGATGAAAGGTTGTGGCTTTAGGACTGCTCAGAGTTACAGCTTACTGCGACACTATAACACCAAACATGGCCGTACTGTTGAACAGGCCAAAAGGCTGACATCTTTGAAAACGACATCTTTTAAGCCTTACGTGTGCCATCTTTGTTCCAAGAGTCACAGAGAAAAACATGTGTTGAGGGCCCACTATATTCAGATACATAACCTTAGTGAGACTTTGGTGGGCAAAATAAGCTGTGCATCAATACGGTATCAGGGCAATAAAGACCCTTCAAAGCATACATCTCAGCACTTGACGAATCACGGTCTAAAAGTGAGGAAGAAAGAGATCCCTAAGTTGCAACGCCAACATGAGAAAAAAAACTCCACCATGATAAGTGAAAATGGACAAAACTTTAACAATCATTCTCCATCTGAAGAGGAAGGAGAGGATGAAGCAGAGAGTAGAGAGGAAGACAATGAGCAGAAGGAAGAAAGTGAGGATAGGACCACACAACAGGTTAGAACTACAAGACGTTTGGTAGCCAAAAGTAATCTCTGCTATATACTGGATAAATTCAGTAAACCCTTTCATTGTGTAGCAAAAAATTGTGATGCCGCTTTTTCCACCCAGGGAGGCCTTGTGCGCCACCTACAGTTGGTACATCATTACAATCGCTCTCAGCTCTTGTTGGAGAAAGATTTTGATGTCCATCACAATCCAGAAGTCAGAAAAGAGCCTGCCAAGAAAAGGCCTCTTCCAAACTCGGATGAACCTCAGCCCCAATACAAATGTCACTTTGCCAACTGTAGTGCTTCCTACCATCTTAAAAGCAGCCTAGTGCGTCACACTCGTGATTACCACTCACAACCACCAGAGCTAATAAGGTGCAAGTATGAAGGCTGTACAAGAGTGTTCAGCCATCATGATGCACTTAAAAAACATACGCTTTATAGTCACTATGAGTACTATGATTCACTGGTGGTACGTCTACAGAGTACTCACAAAAAGTCAATTACTGGATGCCAAAAGAAGCTTATTGTCGCACCACAGAGTCCTCAGAAAGAAGAACCTTGTTCAAACACCACGCAGGCTGAGAGATCGAGTCCAGAGCCTGAAGTGACCGCCCAGTCAGAGGAAATGGGTGAGGAGGGTGTTGTGGAGAAGAAGGTGTCAGGAGAGAAAAAACAGAAAAGAAATTCTTACGACCGTTTTGTCTTCAGATCTCACGAAGAAGCACTACAGATGTGCCAAGACCGCTGTTTGCGTGTGGCCTACCCATGCATGGTTCAGGACTGTGATTCTGTCGTCACGTACATGGGAAGCTTGCATCGTCACTACCTGAAGGTTCACCGCATGCGCAGAGAAGATCTTGTTAAGAATGACGATAAGCTTGTTTTTAATGCTGAGCAGCTCGAGGA
This sequence comes from Maccullochella peelii, assembly GCA_002120245.1. NCBI lineage: Eukaryota > Metazoa > Chordata > Actinopteri > Centrarchiformes > Percichthyidae > Maccullochella > Maccullochella peelii. The sequence goes on from LKNJ01000563.1 coordinate 29,448, forward strand.
ACTAATTCAGAGGAAGTCGGCCAGGCCAACAGTTACAGGAGCATGTGCCCCTAATGGGGTTCGCAAAATGGAGTATCAGGCAGAGCCAGAAAACACAGGGGGGCAGCCTGCACCCATGAGCTTACACTCCATCAAGGCAGACACACAAGACGAAAATAATCATGATCCACTGGGATTCCCAGAGGAGGAAGAGGAGGAGCCATCACCTGTTGAGAGAAATGGCGTCCTTGTGGGCGCAGATGAGGTGCTTTATGGTGAACTGAGCACCGGTGGGCATTCTGAAGACTCGGGTGCAGCAACACAGAACAGTCAGAAACAGGAGGAGAGATTAAGTTTGGATAAAATCAAACCTCTTCTTCGTCCCGTCACTGTTGACCTCTCGACACCATGTTCACTGCGCTTTACTACTGAGGAGGGCTTCCAAGAAATGTCAAGCGCCAAGGATGGTGGTAAAATGTTAAACGGGTCAGCTCCTTTGTCCACGCCTCCTGTTCGCCAGCCACTAAAATGGAAAAACGAACTGTCTGAACAACCTTCAAACTTGAAAGACACTCCGCCTCATAGCCCTTCTCCACGCCCTTTTGACATTGCTGCCTATAAGCCTATTGGCTTTGAGTCCTCATTCCTGAGATTCATACAAGAGACAACCCCGAAAGACAAAAATGTGGTGTCGGCGAAACGGCGAGACTCTTTCAGACGCAGTTGTTCTGTTAAGGAGAACAACCAGCTGGGAATCTCTCACACCCGCAGCAGACGCACTCATTCCCCACTGCTGAAGCCCCACGCTATGACTGGAGACTTCACATCAGTCCAAAACTTGAAGTCCATCTTGGACAAAGCCCTGGCAGGGTGTGGGGACCTGGCCATTAAGCAGCTTCAGTACCTCAGACCTGTGGTGGTCCTGGGGAGACCTGTGTGCACCACCACCCTGCCTGACCTCTTTCCATCAGACACCAACAACAGCAAACTGCTTCTTGGAAGTCAGTTTAACTGAGCACCTTTTTAACATAGCTATGGCAAATTACTTCGTATTTTCACAAGCTGTGTACCAGTATTTTTCTTTCTCCCAAAATGATAGTATTATGTTTTTTTGTTGTTTGTTTTTTTATGTCGCCAAACTAAAGAGTTGAAGAAATTAGTGTTAAGACAAGCTTAAGCAGTGCACATGAGATCAAAGTGGATTGTTTTTTAGACATGTTTTGAAAGCATTCAGATACCGCCTGTTATGTTAACTCATAATCACAAGTGTATATACTGTAGTAGATAACTGTACAGATTTTCAGATTGTTAGAAATGGTCAGTAGCGTATTGCAAGGCCTTTTCAGTTGTGTGAAAATGTGACTGAAAAACATTTCCTTACTATGAAGTGGAATATATTTGGTTTTTCACCTCAGTTTATATTAAATCAGTGTTGGGATGCAGTGGGCAGATGTTGACAGACATGTATGTAACACTTTCTAATAAAATAAATGTGGAAATGAATATAAAGCCCTTTACTTTCCATATTGTGTAAGTGACTTCTTTTTTTATACTTAGTAAAGTAACAGTAAATTGACATCTTAGGAGCTGTTTGCTAAATGGAAAATACACCTAACTCATTTGCTTAAAATCATATCTGTTGTGTCTATGTAATTCAACTGTCTGCAATATGCTACTTAAGCTTAATAGTACACAGTGAGGTACTATTTAAAAATTGGAATTGACAAAGTTTGCTTCCTTATGACTTTAAAACATCTTTTCAAGTGCTGATCATTACTATTATTAGTTTAGTATTCCTGGTGTGTATAGATTACTTGTAAAGTTATATTTTATTGTCTCAGCAATCTTTTATCCAAAACGTAGGCTTTTCAGTCTAGGGGTGTGTCAATTTTGTAGATGATGCTGGATTACCAACTGGGCAAAGCTGGTAACTGCTTCGTGGCCTACTGTGTGGTACTCAGTTTGTGGAAATTTGATTAATTGTAATTTTTTTTTGAGAATGTGCACAACTACAAGAACAATATCAACTGATGTAACTGTTGCTGTTTGAAAATCTATGGTTTAATACCTTTTATTATTTAACATGATATGACTGTGTGGTGCACATTCTTTAACAAATGTGTTGAATTAAAGTACCATACAAAACCTGGAGCCATGCAAAACTGCAGCATAGGAATACTGTACACACTGCACAGAGAGTGGGAGCTTAATATGGGCCCAGCGGATAATTTTTACCCTGGGTGCCACCAAACATCTTATTCTGGCATGACTAGTCATTATTTTACTGATTTCACATCATCTGCGATGTTTCTCGTGATTGAATGGCAATGTATACATACATATTTATATATATTACAATGGATTTCCACGAAGACCGTACAATTAACATTTTGCACATGCGCTGACAATGTACACGTTTGACTGGTATTCTGCATTAAATTGGGTGTGGCGCAGTTTCTGCAGAGCTGTGAGGACCCTAGCACCCCTTACAGGCTTACATTATTTGTTGGAGTAACAGTTTCTGTCTTTTGCATGATTGTTTTCTAAGAGTGTTAATGTCTGTTAAAACTGGGTGTCATTATAGCGACTATCACTTATAAGTGCATTGCGAGTAGACACACTCGTCATAAATACTGCTTATTTGACCAGACTCCATTTAATTTGCGACCATTTAGCGATGGATAACATCTCCAAACGTTTGGTTTAAGACAAAGAGAAGTGAAAGTCAGCCATGTCTGAAACAAAAACAATGTGTGTGGAATCTGCTCACAGGAGTTTGTTTTAAGACGTGTGGTTACAAAATTGTCTAATTTCTTCACAGGTAAAATAAATCAGCTGCGGAACCAAGTTATAGTAGTGGTCGTTTTCATAGGGGTAGAATTTGTTGCAACACCTTACCGTCAGGCTCGCTTATCGCATGAATGGAATGATATTAGCTGTAAAAGCCTTGAGTTAGGAATGGGAACTGGATGCAAAGACTTCCGAGTTAACATATTAGTCTATATCTGTTGATTTAACGAGGGGACAGTTTTCCCTTTATTCAACTTTAAAGTGTTGTCTGTTTGTTTGTGTGCAGAGCAGAAGCTAAGTTAGCTGCTAGCCTAAAACAACCAGTCAGGCTAGGTAACGTTAACATTACCGTTAGCCTACGAGCTAGTCATCCCTGTTTCAGCAACATAGACCAAAAAACAGAGCAAAGATGGTTGAATCTATATTTGACCTCCCGGTGGAAAAGCAGATATTTTATGCTGTTTTGGGATTTTCGTGGACAGTGTATCTATGGGAGGCATACCTGTCTTTCAGACAGGTAAGTTAATCATTTGTCAGTATCAGACTCAAAGTTTCGGCTTTTAGCTAAATGTGTTTTTCGAGGGAAAAACACCCGAAACCAAATCAATTAATTAATAGAGGTTACGTTAGTTAACAGTTGAACATAAAACATGTTATTTTTAAATGTGATTGACATTTCTTGCACACTGGAGAGCAATGGAGGTCAATTTAACAGTGCACAACAGATGCTAATTTATTTTACACTTCTGGTATGACAGCGTTTAGATACACTTGTTATGTTTACCCATGAACCTGCACACATGCAGTGGCTATACCAGATAAATGTCTACATTTTCAGGTTGTTAGAAATGGTCAGTAGTGTATTACAAGACCTTTTCACTTGGTGAGACTATGAAAACTGAATAACATTTCCTATTTACAAAGTTCTTGGGATTCAGTGGACAGATGTTGGCACACATGTATCTTTCTAATACAACAAATATCAAGTCCTGTACTTTCTGAATCGTGTAGTTGACGTTTTGTCTTAGCAAATTTGGTAAAGTCACAATGAATTGGCTTCTTTGGAGTGGTTTGGTGTATTTCCTATAGAAACTGAGATAACATTGGTGCCAATCTCTTTCACCTCCACAGAGGAGGATATACAGATCAACAACACATGTGCCTCAGGAACTAGGGAAGATCATGGATTCTGAAACATTTGAGAAGTCACGTCTTTATCAGCTGGATAAAAGCAACTTCAGCTTTTGGTCTGGACTTTATTCGGAGACTGAAGGGACGGTAAGAAAACTAGTAAATTAAAAAGCATAGATTGCTTGACAAAAAAATTAGTTACTGAGGATGTATTGATATCAGTGGGCTGTGAGTGTCAAAAAGTCGGTGCTTAACTTATGTCACTTCTAAGGACAGAACGGGACAGGCTTATAAGATTGTTTATGTTACCATGAATATTCAGTTTAACATAGTCATTGTCATTATTTCTGTTTATGCCACATGTGTAATTTGATATGTAAAATGCTTATGTTATGCTCAAAACGTTTTAGTTGATCCTGCTCCTGGGTGGAATCCCACTTCTGTGGGGCGTCGCTGGTTCTGTGACAGGTCGCTTTGGATTTGGTTCAGAGTACGAGATCACCCAGTCACTCGTGTTTCTGACGCTCGCCACGCTGTTCAGTGCCTTAACTGGACTTCCCTGGAGTTTGTACAACACATTTGTCATTGAGGAGAAGCACGGCTTTAATCAGCAGGTACCCTGACTGAAGAGCACTTCACTTGGGGTGAAGTGCTGGTGTGGCTGGTACATGTTTATAGTTTCCTTCCTCAGGAAGAATGGCTTGATTTCCTGACTGTTACAATGAATAGCAACTTAAGTGTTGTGTCACACTATCACCCTCTTACAGCTCCAACGATGCTATGGAAGTAGTGTGTTTAGCTGCGTTTTGGCTATACAATGACTATTTGAAACATGATAAGCATGCAGATGGACAGCAAAGATTAACTAAATGCTGCAGGACTGACTTCAGAAATGTATACGAACAATTAAATATTTTTTCTCTGTGAAAGCTTGTCACCATTAGACTGTATTGTAAGTGACTGCAGAAACTTCCTCTGTGAAGAAGTAAACTACAAACTTTTTACAGCCACATAAGAAGTCAAGCAAGATTATTTGATACTTAAAAGATCACCAGTTGAGGGATGCACCACACATCCTGACAGATTCCTCTTTTTTTCTATTTTCCACCATTGTCTTTTTTTTATATATTAATGTCTTGTCTTCCTCTCAGACGATGGGCTTCTTCCTTAAGGATGCTGTAAAGAAGTTTGTTGTGACCCAGTGTATCCTGCTGCCCGTCACCTCACTGCTCCTGTACATCATCAAGATTGGTGGAGACTACTTTTTCATCTACGCCTGGCTCTTCACCCTGGCTGTTTCTCTGGTTGGTGCTGCCTTCACTTTGCCAGCTGTTAAACAATGAGTGAACTTGTAGAAAAGGCATCTTTGTGTAACAAGGGAACATGGTAATTAGAAAGTAATTCAAAAGTAATGCATAGGTGACTCTGTAGTTTCTCTTCCACTTGTTGTTTGGTACTAACAATTCACCCAAAAGCATCTCCTCTTCTCCTGTGTTCTCAGGTACTTGTAACAATCTATGCTGACTACATTGCTCCCCTGTTTGACAAGTTCACTCCTTTGCCAGAAGGAGAGCTGAAGACAGATATTGAGGCTATGGCCAAGAGTATAAGCTTCCCCCTCACTAAGGTTTATGTAGTTGAAGGTAAAGTAATACTACTAAATCCAGGGTGCTCGCATATGGAGTCACTATTACAGAATGAATATTATAAGCTTTTAAGATACCTTGAGTATGTGTACAGGTTGGTTGTAGATACACCACTCTTCAATTGTCTTGAATGTTTTCCATGTTTCCAGGTTCCAAGCGTTCGTCACACAGCAACGCGTACTTTTATGGGTTCTTCAAGAACAAACGCATTGTGCTGTTTGACACTCTGCTGGAAGACTACTCGCCTCTAAACAAGTCTGGAGAGCCACAGCCCGAGCAGCCAGAGAGCGATGATGCATCCAGTGACTCAAAAACCAAGCCAAAGGTCACATAGCCATAAACTTTATTCAGAAAAGTTCTCAATGCACTGACACAAACCAGAGTTCCTTACAGGCCTGTAAAAGGTTTCAGAGATTGTAGCCATAAGAAATATACACTTTGACTAAGTAAAAGTGCCCTCTGTAACCAGAAATTTTGGGGAAAAATATGGTCAACAGACATTTTTACTTCTTGAATTTGACCAATGCCTTGAAAGTGATTAAGTGTTGAATGTCTTTTAATTTAAAGTGTCAGAACCTGGAAATGCATTAGTGTTAAATGAAATGACACTCATATAATCTGAAAAACTCGAGGGCCAGAACAACTAGCCCAAGAGGTTGGAGGATCTTTTTGGTCATGAAGCAATGTTTCTATCATAAGCAACTTGTAGTGAGTGAGCAGAGAAGGCGTAAGTGTAAACAACATAACTGTTAATGTTCAAACTGGCCGTTGTGGAGATCCCTGCGACCTGGCTATATAATTGTTTTTGTTTATTGTCTTTCTGCGTAATCCAACAGTGTTGCTCTCTTACAAATACATTCACAGAACAAGAAACAAGGATGCAATAACTCTGAGATCCTTGCAGTCCTGGGTCATGAGCTTGGTCACTGGAAGCTTGGCCACACTGTCAAGAATATCGTCATCAGTCAGGTGATGAATTTTCTCTAGAATTGTTCTCCTGACTGTCTAGCTGATTTTTCTGTTAGTGCCTGCACCAAAATAAAGCAACAAGTTGGCCTGATTACACATGATCAAATGTAAACATTCAGATGTTAGTTGATATGCATGCAACATCTGCTGACTCTGTTCTTTCTGCAGATGAATTCCTTCTTGTGCTTCTCCCTGTTTGCTGTCCTGATTGGACGTAAGGAGCTGTTTGTAGCTTTTGGCTTTGATGACAGCCAACCCACATTAATAGGCTTGATGATTATTTTCCAGTTCATCTTCTCCCCATACAATGAGGTGAGTGTGGGACTGATAAATATTGTTTGTCAGTTTTTGAGCTGTTGACTTATTTATGTTATTTCATTTCATCATTATTTGCAGACATCCTCACAAATTCTGATTTTTATATTTTGTCTTTGCAGCTCCTGTCCTTCTGTCTGACAGTCCTGAGTCGCAGGTTTGAGTTCCAGGCAGATGCCTTTGCACGCAGCATGGGCAAAGCCTCCGAGCTCTACTCTGCCCTCATCAAGCTCAACAAGGACAACCTGGGCTTCCCTGTGGCTGACTGGTTGTTCTCCATGTGGCACTATTCCCACCCTCCCCTCTTGGAGCGCCTCAGAGCGCTGGGCAGCATGAAGCAGGACTGACTGGGCTTGAAGGGGGAGCGGCAACCACTGCCTCCTCCAAAGGGCCTCCGCAGACCGCTCCTGGCCCTGTGATGCACCCTGGTCTTTTTCTACCTATCTGCCCCCCCCCAATTGTTTTATCTTGTTTTAGCCGTTTCTCTACTTGCCATACTTTCTATTTTGTTCCCTTTGAACTTTGTTTTAAACCAAACCAAAACATATCAGCACAAGCCAGCCTAAAAATATCTGAAGCCTGAATTGAAGTCTCCACTCTTTCTCTAGATACACCTAATATGCACTTGCTAAGAGCAATACTTCTGGGCAATGTGTGTTTAGCAAAAGCTGTTGTCAGAGCACAGGTCACATTTTGCAGATTGACCTGAAGGTTTTTTGAAATTATTTAATGATTTAATTTCAGTACAATTTGATTATAACTTTGCTACTTTTCCTTTTTAGAACAAAGACAATGTCTCCTTTCAAGACCTGAAATTTGACTTGCAGAACTATGTACTTCTGTTCTGGGTACATGACATAAATTGTTTTAAGTTTATAAAGTGGTTAATCCTACAGTATACTGAGTTTTCTTTATTGTGGATTTAAAAAATGAAAAATAATAAGACAGGATAGGTGGAAAGACAGACAACCTCATACATACTCATGACAATGCTTTTTGCAGATACACAGGCCAGAATTTGATTTGTCCCTCAAGTGCAACTGTTGCTTTTTTAGAAATATCTCCGGGCAAGCTCAAGAGTAAAAATGTTAATCAACTTAAATTCTCAGTATTGCAAGAGGAACTATGTAGATGTGAAGGTCTCTAATTATCTGTTTATGTTCAGATAATGAATGCATCATGAACAGAGCAGTGCAGAAAATTTCGTTTCAACTTAGGTTAGACTTGTGATTTTCATTTTTTACATGCATTGGGGGGCTCTTGTTTTACTTTTTCTAAAGCACTTGCTTGCCAACAAGGTTCCAACATTACCTGTACATATGTAACTTTGATGAGTAGAGTAATGGCGTATGATGTGAATTGTGGAAAAATGTTGAATGTGTTTTGAAATTTTTAAGTTGATACGGTGTTTCTTCTCTTGGTTTTGGGCCAGAGTGAGCCCAGAGTTGCCTGGCAAGCAAATATTTATATGGGACTTGGAGAAGGGGGTCTGCAAGGTCCCTTTCACCGCATAAGCCAGTGCTTGGTTTGTTCAAGGATGGGACTGTATACTTTCTTTGCAGCATTGAATAAATCCTTCAAAGCATTCCTTATGGTTGATGGTTTTATTTTTTTAATATAGTTATGAAAATTAGTAAAAAGTAAGTTTGTGTTTTTTAAGCATGACATAGCATGGCTACACCCTTTATTTCTGACTGATAACTTACAGTAATACACCATGATAATTCAATAGTTCTGTAATATGGCATATTAATTTTTATTGATGGATGACTCATATCTTGTGTATGGACATGTGGTACAGGTTTTTTACAACTATGGCCTGAAATAAAATGAATCCATTGTAGCTTTTTAATATTTAACTTTTATTGCAACATAAGATTTAAAGAATCTCCAATGTTTTTCTTTTAGGCTTTTTCTTTTTTCCACAAGTTTATTTATACAAAAAGTGCATAGTAAAATAAGAAAATAAAAAAATCTTCAAACAAATAGTAAAAATAAAAGTAAATAGTCTGTGAAAGTTTTTTAAACAGTAATGTGTAGACAAAAAGAAGAAGAAACCAGGGGTGTTGACAGATACATTCACTTCACACTCCACCATAAATAAATGACATGGGACTTTCTCTTATGCTGGTTTTTGGACATTGCCATACCACTACCTTATAATATACTGTATGTATAACTATATATTGTTTTTATTCCATTCTAATTTTAAATATTAGTATATATGTTATGTGTGTGTAACATGAATGAGGCTGCAACTTTCATTTCATTGTGTGAGCCTGTGTTGTAAAATTACATAAATGAACCTTGAACCTTAAAGGAACTAATTATAAGTTTTTTTTTTTTTATTGAAATAGAAATTGTACAACAATATATGGCAAGTGAAACTAAGTAGTAGGCTCTTTAGAAAACGGAGCACACAATGTAAATAGAGTTAAAACCTAATAAAAGACAAAAAAACAAATAAAATAGCTAAGGGGTCTCTTCTAATAATTTTAAGGCATCAATAATGTTCAGTCATTTTTTTGCTGTTTTCTTTTTCATAACCACCAAAAGGGGTTGCGTCTTAATACATTTACATTTATGGATAAAGAATTGACCTAAAATAAATAAAGTATTCAACAGAAATTCTGTTTTCTTATCCTCCATTACAATTCCAAATGTAATATGATTTCTGGTAAAATGGGAGAGAGAAAAGATTTTTGATTTGATTTGATATCATACATATCACACCAGAAAGTACTGCTATAAAGACAGAAGAAAAATAAGTGATCCGTAGTTTCTATTTCTTCATCACAGAAACTAAACAAATTAGAACTATTACAGACATAATGTTTTTGTTAACAGAAGATTCAATAGTTTTAATATATAATTAGAATTATTGTATGAAACAAAAAATTACGGTAAATCTCCTTGGTATTAATAAACCACAATAAATGTGTGCTCTGCAGTTACGTAAAAAACGTGAGGTGTCATGCTGTCAGTTACTGAGACCATACCATTCACGGGACACGGTGTTTTTCCTTACATTATATTAAATTACTTGTGACTTATATAAAAACAAATCTGGTAGAGCAATGTAATAATATATCAATATATGAAATGTTATTTACCTCGGTTTTTCATTAGACCCACCCACGTGATGCTCGTGTCGTCACCCCTGTCTGGGTAATAATGGCGCCGTCCTGTGGCGTAGTTGACGACAAGGGCAAGTTCCTCTGTCAGAGTTGTTTTCTCAACTGAGAATCAAACATGGCGAGGTTTTTGAGGCCTAACATCAGGAGTTTTGTCACCTCACAGCTGAGAATGTCACCTGACCAGGTAAAATACGTCTTGAAACGCATCACTTGATTAAAACACCGCTTTTTGAAACCGTTATACCGTTGCGTGTGAATAATTTAAAATGAATTAACTGAAAGCCTGTATGACAAGTAGGTAAACAACTGTTGGTGATGTTATTACTGGTCAGAGGGATTTTTGTAATAGTAATGCAATTTTAGGGCATTGGTCAGTGGGACAGATTTGCCACAATGTGGAGGATACATTAGCAGGGATTCATTTGAATCATGTAAAGTTTTATCTGAATAAAATGCCAGTAGCTGCCTGTCAAACCACTTTACTCATAAAAGAATTTCAGTTCTGTGAATTGGTTTGTCCTCTGAGGTTCTGGTTGCATTGTTGTTACATAAACAGTTTCTGGTCTGTTCCAAATACCTCTATTATCACCTTACAAACAAATAAGCCCTTTAAACTGAAAACTGAAAATTGACCTTCAGAATATGGTCATTTTCATAGCGTCCAACTGACTCTCCCTAAATATCACATAGACAAGTCTTGATAGCAAAACCTTTGTAATATTAACATTGATAGTAACATTTCTCTTTTGATTACTCCCTCGTCTCAGCTGGGTGAGCTGGGTAAAGGTGCAGGAAAAGGTGGTGGTGGTGGAGGGTCCATCAGAGAGGCAGGTGGAGCCATGGGGAAGAGGCAGGCTGCTGAGGAGGAGATGTATTTCAAGTATGCATTTTATTTTTATTTTTTTTACAACAACCAAATGTGCACTGAGAGTGATAGCTCTACCATCTCTTTATTAATCATGGACCTCAAACTTAAAAGTCACCATATTTTCTTCTCTTACTGTCCTAATTTCTCTCTGTTTGTGTCTCTTTGTCCATTCTCTGTTCCCTCCTTCTCTTTTCTCACTGTTTATCCTTTCGCTCCTCTGTTGTCACCTACTACCTTATCTCTTCATCTGCACATAAGGCGTAAAGAGCAGGAGCAGCTGGCTGCATTGAAGCAGCATCACCAGGAGGAAATTGACCACCACAAGAAGGAGATAGAGCGTCTTCAGCGCGAGATTGACCGCCACAAGGGAAAGATCAGGAAGCTGAAGCATGATGACTGAGTGAAACCTTCCTAAAAAACAAAGTTCCAGTTTTCTCACCGACCCAGCAAGACACCTTTACTAATTGCTGCATGCACCGTGTCACCGGGCCGGTCATGAACGTGTGGGTGATTGTTCTGTAAATGCTTGAAAGTTATTAAAACAGTTCATAAAATGAATACTGTTTCCATGGCATGCTGTGACACAAGTTGTACAACTTTTTCAACTCTGTTTTGTAGTATGCCAGTGTGCTATATGAAAAACTTAAATATCTTTAATGCTTTCATGGCAACATCAACTTATCTTCTTGTGTGATGTATAAATAAATGTGTAATGTAAATGGCATTGGTAGCTCAATCCTTTAGTGCTGTAACGATTAGTTGGTGAACAGAAAATTCAATAATTTTGATAATCAATTAATTGTCTAAGTCGTTTATTTTAAAAAAATAACCACAATTACAACATTCTCTTCAACTTCCCGAATGTGAGAATTTGCTTTATGGTTATGTTTTATGTCAAACCAAATTTAACATCTTTAGGTTTTGGACTGTTGGTCAGACAAAAGAAGCAATCTTAAGATCACCTTGGGCTCCCGGAACATGTTAACATTTTTCACAATCTTCTGACATTTTATAAACAATCGATTAATCGTAAAAATAATTGGCATATTAATTTGAATAATCATTTGTTGCAGCCCTTATATCTTTAATATGAAAAGGTAAAAAATATTACCTGAGAAGGTACTTGATCATTAAAGTGACATGATTTATTACCTTTTGGAAATACTTAGGAATATGTACCATGTGCATTTAGACACACAACCCTGGGTTTAAATGCATTTTGTGAATATGTGATTGTATGTCAAGATGCTCTTTAATTCCCTAATCATTTCAGTCTATATTGTACTTTAGTGGTGCATATCCCTAAACAAATGTCAAGTTAATCAAATAACCACAAACCAACTGACATACAATGAATATGGGGCCCTCAGGCCAGTGTGGGTCTGGGGCCCTGTGGTAGTTGCTCACTTTCCCCAGTCGGTAATCCAGCCTTCAAGCACAGAGACAAAATTCCAGTTCCAATGTGGATTATCACTAAATACATGAGCCAACACAAGCATGGGATGAGATTTAAGGATGGTACACAGTAACATAGCTTTTCCCCAATTCACCATAAGCCCATTCTAAGTTCAAATCACTTCAAAATGACAAGTGACTAAAAGCAGCATACAGCATGATGGTGCACTGAGTTTGACTTATGTAACTATGAGTATTGATATTAGCCCAATACTGACAAGCAGGAGACTGTGGTTTCACTAAAGGTCTAAAAAGGTTTAAAATTTGACAACAATAAAAATATATATTCTCTACTGGCAATCAAGAAAGCATCAACTTGTTAGAAACAAAAATCTGGTTATAATGAACTATACCTCTCCCTCCATACGACGGCGGCGATGGAACGTTTGTAACGTTACAAACTTCCCACGAGAAAGAAATACAAAGTCGTCACTTCCGCCTGCCCCTGCCTTTTACCACGAGCAACCCCGTGTGTCTTTCTTTTCGCACATCATGGCGGACCGGTTCAATAAGGTGGGTAACTGCTGCGGAATCATATTTTTTGTTTTTTGCTTTTTAGTGCAAGTTAAATCGTGTCTGTTACAGTTAACCTGCGGGCAATAAGTCTGGGACTACTTGGTGTTATCGTTGTTTTGTTCGGTGTTTCTCTAAGACTTGATTTTAAAGCATGTTTGAGACAGCTAGCCATAGCTGAGTGGACATGCCCTCACCATGGCGGCTTCCTTGACGAGTCAATGCTGTTAGCTTGCTAACTTTATCTTTTATCATGATTATGTACCAGTCTGGTTAACTGATAAACGGATGTACTATAATTTAAGACATCTGTACATATTTTGTACATGTTATACGTTTATGTTCATCCAAGTCTAACGTTAAATTGGTTAACGTGTCGGCATGCTTTAACGTTGATGCTAACGTAATGTCTTAATCGGCAAGTTGTCCATGTGCCAGTTATTACAAGGCTCATGGAGGCAGTTCTCAAACGTTGCTAATTGGCAATCATTCATTTTAATATTCAATTCTTGCAATGTCTGCTTAATCACTTTGGTATTTATGAAATGTGACAAGCAACAATCGGTTATTTGACTAAAATGCACCCCGTCTGATTTGGGTGACGTTACCATGCAAGTTGATAGGAAAGTAGTTGGTCAGATTTTTTTGGTCAAAGATGTAACAATAGTACCATGTTCTCTTTCAAACATGCAGGTTCTGCTGCTTGATGGCAGGGGCCACCTACTGGGCCGGCTTGCTGCCCTTGTGGCTAAACAGGTTCTGTTGGGTAAGTTTGAAATATGAATTTGATTTGTAATCTGAATGTTGGTAGTTCAGCTACAGTGAACCGACCAATTGGTTAACATGGGCACCCAATAGAAGCCTCCTGTCTGAACCTAGAGTCAGTCTGTCAATGATGATAAATTATCTGCCTTGCTTGAGTTTAACGACCATGAGAAAACTCACATGCACTACCATCTGAGACGGGATGTAGATGATCATTACTATTACTGGACTTTGTCGATGGCTAAACTATTGCTTCATTTTTTTGTTTTAGGACACAAAGTGGTGGTGGTGAGATGTGAAGGCATTAACATCTCCGGCAACTTCTACCGCAACAAGCGTAAGTAGGGTATATGTCTGTTCAATTAAACTTTTTTTATTGTGCCTTTTTGACATGCTTGTCAGTGATGTTTTACCACTGTAATTCGAGTTTCAATGACCATGAGACTACCTTACATGCACTACCATCTGAGACTTAAGCATTACATACTGAAGTAATGGTTGCCTCTGCTTATTGTCTTGAAGTATGTGTAACTGTTCAAATGATGTCTGTATTATGTGCCTCTCTACAGTGAAGTACCTGGCTTTCCTGCGTAAGAGGATGAACACCAACCCCTCTCGTGGACCGTACCATTTCAGAGCCCCCAGCAGGATCTTCTGGAGGACTGTCAGGGGTGAGAATGTGGCAGTACTCCAGACATGGAAACTTGGTCGTATTTGACATTTATTCAAATACTGATGAATGATTCGTACACTGAGAATGTAGCAAGAACAACAGTTGAATAGACGTTAAAAGATACATTATTGGCTGTCACTGAAGTTGGTAGATTGCACTTACAATTTGCTGAGCTCAGTTCATGAGCAGTAAATATGCTCCAAGTGTAGGCTGCATGTGGAACCTGCTATAGATTTAACTTGATTGAGACATGCAATATTTCTTCAGTAATATAAAAAGTGGTTTGCGTAAATGTGGTGGAGAAGCCCCTGTGGGTTTAGTAGTGGGTCCCTTTTTTTATTTTATTTTGAAGAACCTAAAAAAGATCCAGTTTTGGAATGAAATATTAATCAGAGTACTGTGAGTCAGGTGCAGGTTTTATTGTAAAGCATGATGTTGTTCATTCGACCCAGCACAAGTTGGTCCTTGCTTGACTGTGATGAGTTCTTTATCCCGAAGCTGATCATCTATTGATGAGACAAACTTCTCGGATCTGATTGAGTTGAGTAGGGATGAAGATTTGTTGACTATTTGAAAATGTATGGAACTTAAAACTATTCTCTTCTCTGCTGACCAGGCATGCTGCCTCATAAAACCAAGAGAGGCCAGGCTGCTCTGGAGAGGTTGAAGGTGTTCGATGGTATCCCCCCACCCTATGACAAGGTGATGAATCTCATGTAACTACCAAGGGTTGTAACACTGCTGTCTGTGATGTCATTAAAATACCTTACCTACCTTGTTTGAGTAGTGACTTTGAAAAAAACATAATGTCTGAGACATGCTGTCTTATCTATGTTTAGATGTGCTGTTTTCTTGTTTATCTGATTTTGGATTTGGTTCCACAGAGGAAGCGCATGGTTGTTCCAGCTGCTCTTAAGATTGTGCGCCTGAAGCCCACTCGCAAGGTGAGTCTCGAAGATTTAAGAACTGACTAAATGAGATTTTGAAGGTCACACTTTTGACTAATTGTAGAGCTTATTTGGCTTTAAAACGTACAAAAATGAATCAACTCATCAAAATGCTTCAATTTGCCTGCCACAACAGTTCTTACTTGACAGTGATGAGCTCTTTATCCCGAAACTGATCATCTATTGATGAGACAAACTTTTTCGGATCTGATTGCTGAGTTGAGTCAGGAACAAGTTGTATCAAGTTGAAGCTTTAAATGTAATATCAAAACGCATCCAAGGCGAGGTGTTTTTCGTTTTTTTTGGTGTGTGAAATCACTATTATGAATATTAAGAAATATCTGCTGTAGTAAATTAAGACTTTATTTTTAGCTGGTGGTGGTATAAACATCTTAGGCACATGGTTCAGTTTGCCAGTGATACACCAGGAACGTACTGACCTTGATTTTCTTTCCCACCTCAGTTCGCCCTTCTTGGGCGTCTGGCACATGAGGTTGGCTGGAAGTACCAGGCTATCACAGCCACCCTGGAGGAGAAGAGAAAGGAGAAGGCTAAGCTTCGCTACTCCAAGAAAAAGACAGTGAACAAGCTGACCAGGCTGGCAGAAAAGAACGTTGAGGCCAAGATTGCAAAATACACGGACGTTCTGAAACAATATGGAGTCCTTGTCTGAGCTATTTACGTTTGGCCAATAAAGAAATAAATGTTTATATAAAGTGTATTGACTTTTTCATTCCTCATCATGACTGAAAATTGCACTTAAGTCTAAATAAAGTGATTATTTGCAGTGGAATTCATGCTAGTTGACTATGGATATTCTAAAAAGAAGGGATGCTACAGTTTAAGCAGCTGCAATTCACATCCAGCCTGGGCCTCGGTTTCAAAATGTGATTTCATGCTGTATTTGAGAAATTCGTAACACTTTAATTTGACTGGGGGATACAATGAAATGTACAACCATTATGACAATTGCTGCCTATCACAGACATGGGTTTTTGACTAATCAGTCTCTGTAATGAACACTTATATTTGAGACCCTGCAGCAGTTTGGTTGCTGTGCTTTTGTAACTTGCATGTAACTGAAAAACACTGCGTACTAACTAATTTGCAAAAATCTGCTGACAAGATAATCTTTTATTTCCGCTCTCCTGGCAAACTAAAACATTGGTTGACCGTATATTGTATAAGCCAGAGGCATTTTTTTCTCTCAGAAGCCTGACTGAAACATTACATCAGAGAAGTGTAGGAGAAAATGAGCATCAACATAATTGTTTCAGGCATGAGAAGGTTTACATGTTCTTCAGAAATTAAGTAATTATCCACACTGGTAAATTATGAAGGCTGCAACCTCCTATATTATATGCAAATACAGGGTTCATACAAAGTCTTGAAAGTTTGGAAATTGCTTAAGGAATATTAGGAATATGCTAGAATTCCAATATATTCCTTGAAAAATGCTTGATTTTCAACATAATCTGGTGTTTCACCTATACAACAAATTCAAGAGTCTGGAAATCTTGGGTTTAAGTATCTTGAAAGTGCTTGAAAAGTGTTTGAATTTTACTTTAAAAAAGCTGTTGACACTAGTTGTGATTACATGTCCTAAGATAATAATCTCAACAATGGTTTATTTGAGATGTCTGAGGAGTAACAATATAGGATGTAATAGTGAGATACTGAACAGTAAATATGACATTACCTACTTTCATCCCGAGCTTTGAGTCTGTTTTACATCATCTATGTTGTTCCCTTTTCATCATTTTTTCTGGTATTTGCCATCTGGGCCATCTGCTGCAGCTGTAGAGAAACAAAGCAATTTTGTCACTCCACTACTGTAATTATAAGGTTGCTGCAGTATTTTATTACTTTCTTATTACACTGACAGTTGATAAGATTATAATTACACCACTGTGGCATTCACTCATTTCCTTTTGTCACAATTTAATTATTTGCATGGGAACTGTAGAGCTTTAGCAGAATCAGTTGCTGTCTTGACCTGAAGTTCCTACTGCAGTTAAACCTTTCTACCAACAGAGAGCAGTGTTACACTTAACTTAGTAGTCATAAAAATGAAAAAGTGAATCAAGTGTTTTAGAGTTTGATTACCAAAGAGTCATATTAAAAAGAGCAAAAAAAGAAGATACCTTCCTTCCTTTCTACTGACTTATCCTTATCAAAAAAGTGTGTACTTTTTATTAAATACTTAACATCAAATATGATTCAATCTTTCAACCTACTTAAAAAAACAAATCCTTAGAACTGGTCTTGACAGTCCAACAGGATAAATTGTTAATGTGTCTAATATGAGTAAAATAATACAAAACACAATGCTGCTGAAGTGGACTTTATAAGCTCCTCACCAGTGTTTAACTACATGTACAATAATATGGTTTTTAAGAACCACCCTCCAGAAAATGCAGATGATTGCAGCTAATTCTGTTTAGGAAGTAATCATTATGTACAGGTTATTTTGAAGAACAATGTATCTGGGGCACCTCAAAATAATCAAAGCAATTTAGCTGCACTTTTGTAATACAACAACTGAGTCTCCTGGGAAGGAATGGGCTGCCTTCAGTGCCCTTTTGCCGAGTTTTCTGTACCTCCTCTACTTAAAAATAGGACAGACTCTGAGGTTATTACAAACCAAGTCATTCCCTCTTTTCACTGGTGCTATTGTTAATTTTTTTAAACCCAGCCTAGAAAAATCTCACTTTTGCCATTTAGTGGGTCAAAAGGAGCTGGTGAGAGATGACTGGCAAAGTAAATTGCTCTGTCAAAGCCTCAGAGGAACACTATTGATTAACACTAGATTAAATTTTAAATGGGTAAACATACCAGAGACTTCAGTTTTTGATTTTTAATAAATTTGCAACATTTTCTGAAAATATGTTTTCAGTTTGTCATTATGGGTTATTGAGTGTAGATCGATGGGTAAAATGGCAATTGAATCCATTTAAAATGAAATCTACAACACAATAAAGTGTGCAAAAAGTGAAGGGGTCTGAATACTTTCTGAAGCCACTGTAAATCTGGTATTTAGCTACTGTTAGCATGCTATCACGCTAAACTAAGATGGTGAACATGGTAAACAGGATACCTGCTAAACATCAGCACGTTAGCACTGTCATTGTGAGCATGTTAGCATTTAGCTCAAAGTACAGCCTCACAGAGCCACTAGCATGGCTGTAGGTTCTTAGTCTTGTTTCTTGTGAAATACTGATAGTTTTATCTCTACAGGTCTCTAACAATTATTCAAATGAAGAAATCTCAGAAGTTTAGTGAGTAAAATCCCTCTTTGGTAGATGTGAAACCTATGGCAAAGGGTCACAACCCAAATAGTTGGGAACCACTGTGCTAGACTAATAAGCGTGTACTACAGTGGATCTAATAACACTGACCTCTTGAGCATACAGCAGCTTTATTGTCTCTTTGCGCTGCTAAATTATTAAACAATATATAATTCAGAGAACTTAATCTGTTGTTCTTTGATGTGTTGTTGAGATCATTTGACTATCGACTGTTAATCTGCCAAGTCTTATAAACTCTTCCCACAGTATGTTGTCCCAATTAGCTCTGACTTCTTTTTGAGTTGATAATCTGTATTCTGAGGTCGCCTCCTCTCCTTCCCTTTTCGCTCTTTCCTCTTAATCTCATTTTAGCACAATAGAACATGTGTGGTGAAGATGTTTTTTAAATATACCAGAACATGACAGCTTCAGATCCACCATGTCGCTCCTGTCTATTTGCTGAAGTTGGATTCTGATACTGAGACGAATGCTGAAGAATATCCTTCAACAAAAACTCTCCACGCATCTGCCTTGTCACTTCCTCCAAGCATCTTGCGATATCTTAAAGTGATTAGTTGCGTGTGTATGGGCATTGTATTTCTGGCATATGGCATTTCTCATTTTGAGTGACTCCAATCGAGGTGAAATGCTGGTTATCTTCCTGATTAAAGCGTATGGTGTATGGAGGATTTCTTGTATTACCAAAAGCTGGCAAGACATCCCATACTTTCTATGTTTGTCTCTCTCTGTCTCATAGATATAGCCTACATATAGGCTACTTTAAACACACATGCCCTCCCTAAAAGCAGGCCCACCGATGATCAGGCGGGAGGCCAATCTGACGCCTGTCTACCTGCGTTAAGGAGGGACGTCGTGTCTCCAGCAAACAGATGGAGAAATCACTGTGACGGCTCTAAAAATGAGATTTTTGGATGATGCTGCCTGCTGTAGATCGCTCTTTAATCACACCATCTGAGACAGATTGAAAAGACCATGATTTTCTGAAACTGCTCCCGCAGGCCCAGCCTCTTATGGGCTCCAACAATTATAGACTTCCTCCTCCTCCTCTTCCTCCTCCTTCGACTGGCTGGTGTTTTGCTGTTCATTTTCAGATGGAAAATTTTAGAATGAAAATGAACACACTGTGTTTGTCCCATATTATACAAAAGAGGGGGTTTAGCTAGCATTAGCTGTCTTTCTTTCACATGTCAAGTTGTGCTGACTGCAAATGACCAGACTGTCAGGCCAGTAGCAGGTAGCTGTAACCTCAGCTCTGTGTTACTCTGTGACATGGAGTAACATTGGAGTGCATTGCATTACGTAGGAAGCGCTCACATCACAGATGGTACAAAGCAAGGACAAATAATGTCTGCCCCAAACTGGTAACTGTGTCCAATGGAACTGAAGTGATATTAGGAACCATATTTAATCACAGATATTGCACCAATCAAATTACAGTACTGACAGTGTCAAAACCAAAAATTCAGGCCCAGTAGTTTACCCACTAGTGTGAGGGGCGCTATCCCAGCAATAAAATAAAAAAAATAAATTAATTAGTTCTTTTTGGTAATCACAACTTTGACCAAGTACACTACAAAACAAATACCAAATATATATTTACTGATTTCCTAGAAAAAATGAATTTAAACTTCAGTTAAACTTTAAAGTCTCACTTCTTTTTACATGTAACCTTTATTAATAACCTTTATTTGGCTGGTTTTGTTGGAGTGACACACCTGAGAGATTATACCACAGTCGTCTGATGCAGCAGATGTTTTACCACAGTGTGCATTCAAAACACACAGCGTGTGAGTAATGAGGACGATAAAAAGACTTTCCTACATGCCGGCAAGAGCTGATTAGTTTTTTTAAGCTTTTATTTGATGTTTCTGCAATGTCTCATTTCTACTGACACTGTCTCAAGCTTATGCTGTTGAGTCATTATTGAACCAAAGACAGCTTTAAAATCAGATTAGCAAAGAGGAGCACGTCAGGGTGCACAGTTTGAATAATATATCTAATTTATTACTGATGAAAAATTTTGGTATGTGGGGTTATACAGAGGCATCACAGAAGAGCTGACTCCCTCTTTGAACAGTTAGAATAAAGTTTTTCCAGTCTCTGCCGATGTCACCCTTGAATGGGAACAAATTTATTCTAAGTCTCAAAGGCTGGCTTTGAGAAAATATATGAAAAAGATAAAGAGCGAGAGAAAAAGTTAGAGTTGGAGTTTGGTCAAATGTATTAAGAGAAACATGGACCTGACTGAGAAGCAAAGTGCAGTCATCCATATATCAGTAGCTTTTGCACAACAAAACTGCCACAAGAATTTTATATAAGTCATATTATTTGTCCACAGATAGACTGGCCGCTATACTCAGATTAATAGTTTTCATTCCTCTCCTCAGAATTGTGTTCTGAAAATCTATTGGACTTATTCATGCTATTGATGTACAGTGAATGCCCTGTTCAGCCTTCCCACACAGAAAGAGAATAATTGTCCTCATGTGTCACTGAGCTTTAGCTTTGGCTTTGGCCATTTCTTATGGATTATTTTTCCCCAGATTTGGCGCAGGAGGTAGAGCATATGTCCACCGACCGCAAGGTTTGCGGTTTGAAACCATTCTCCCAGGCATGTCTAAATGGAAGACTCTCTGTTTTGAATGTCTTGTCGGGCTCAAACAGCACAGACTACTACTACTTGAAATGGCAGAGGCTAGCTATTTCAACTGTTTATGCATTACTGTTAGCTAACTACTTACACCGTGTAACCATCATAGACATACATGTATATACGTAGACGCCGCATTGACTGCTTCGGAATGTTTCTGCGATACGTCAATGTGTCCGCCATATTGGAAAGGGCAAGACTGGCCTGTAAACAAATACAAGTAAAGGGGGGAGCTGCATTTTTTCTGGATAAAAAGCACTATAATGTTTACATTTCTCAACCTTTTTCAATAATGTTTTTATATTCAAAGGTTTATGAATAAACCTCCAGTTACTCAGAATGACGATCGTTAGGCTATAATCATAATAACTGAATACCGGTTTCAAAAAACCTTTTTACATGATGTATGCAATACGTGTGCGACACTGTGATGCATTTTTATAAACATGAGATGTAGGGCATGTCCACGCCTTGTTTATATTCACTGACCTCTGAGTGTAATTGAAATGATTTAGAATGACAGTAGTGCAACTTGATTTATTCAGTCATGCTGAAGTCATTATATCCATTCACAGACAAGAGCATCTGTACAATTCAGACAAGAGAAACAGTGGTGAGAGATTGCTATTGGGCTCCGAGAGTCACAAATTGGATTCAGAAATTGAGATCCAGGAGGAGAAAATGACCAATCACAGAAACCGTTATCAATTTCATTGTAATGATCTCTGACACACACACACACACAAGTTCACATAAGCGCATGACACAAAGACAAAAGAGACTTAGTGAAAGGTTGCATTCCTATTCTCTGTGACAGCCAATTTGCGTGCACACCAAAGTGTCCTTGAACAAGATAAAACCCTTCAGTAGCTGCAGATGGTCAACCCAGCAAAACAGACATACACAAGTGTCTCATGGGGATGCATGAAGAAAACAGATCCCTAACTACACAGTGTGCAACGAACACAATTTCTCTCTCTCTTTTAAAAAAATATACATACCAATTCTACAGTCTTGTGGCAGTGTTGTAGCAGCTGTACACATTTGTAACAACAACACAGGCTGAATTGAATATCTGACCTGGTGCATGTAAGTGAACTTGCTATGTTGTGATGATTAGATGTTCCAGTGTCTGCATCCTGGCACTGTTGGAGCAATGTGGCTTCATATATTGCTTGCAATGTGCTTATATAAAAAAAACATATATACAGTGAATGCTGTCATGTCTCATGTAAAAGCACATGTGGATGTAGTAATGGACCAGATGTTCACATTTTTCAGAGCACTTAAACAGCGGCCGTCGGGTTTGTCAGTTATTAGGATACAAATGTGTGCTGTGCAACCAAATATTGATGAAACCTACAGAACTTAATTTTAAATTCTAGATCCCAAGTTTCCAAAGATACCCAATATGTCAGACTGAATTAATGAAATGGTACATGCATAAAAACATGGATTCCTCGGTTTGAATATTTCAGTGTAAACGTCACATAGCTGCAATGAAGAGCTGCAACAAGATGGATATATTGGTACATTTATTTTATTGAAAAGGAAGTTTTATTGTTGAAAAAGGACAATCACGCCACATGAGTTTATCTAATAAGAATATTTTAATCTTTATAGTTGCCTTAAAGGTCATTAATGTTCTTTAAACAGTGTAATGGGCAAACATAAGTCAGGGACATTTTAACCAATTAAAATAGAAGCCATATACTTGGAGTTCTGACAAAACACCAGAAAGAGGTCTCTTTTGGAGGTGTCTTTCCTTTTTCTTGCAGTTTGAACCAAACTTCTTCTTCTTGAATAGATCTATCGCTTAACCTTATATTCATAGTCAATGGGGTTTATGCCCCAGGAAAGAATATAGATCACAAGTCACGAAGGCAGCTTTAACCTTCTCTATCTGCAAATGAAAGAGGTGCAACAGAAAGAAATGCAAAGCAACATTACATGAATATACAGTACAGTATGTGGTAAAGAAATGGAACTGGAAATAAATCTGCTTTAGAGGGAAAAACACATAAATGGCTGCTTATTGTCACTTTGTAGTGACCCAAAGTTTCAGCCAACATGTGGTCATATCAAGTTGCTATGCAGCTCCATTGATTATGCAACCTAATGTTGCACATGAGGGTAAAGATCAGTAACTGTGCAGGATTATCAAAGGTGACGGACAGAAACTATTTTCAATATTGGTCTGTGTGGAACAATAAACAATTGCTGCGTATTGATTCTTGGTTGGCCATTTACAGGGTAGTGTATATAACTGCAAACACAGAGGCAATATATGTGATATTACATCTAAAAGAACTGACACATTCAATGGGGTTAAAACAGCTCCTTAAATGGTTGATCTTCAAATGAGAAGGCATTTACCCCAGAGCTGTGTGAATCAAATGCATTTCACGTCGAGATAATGCTTTTGCCAGATGGATCTGGAAGGCTTTCCTGCTGTACTCTTCTGTCAGCATGAATGGGGCTTTAAAACTGCCATTTGAACAAGTACATAGGTATGTGTCTGTCCCACTGCACAGCAGACCTCTCAGCAGCACAGCACGTATGCCATTAAGGCTTCAGATGCAGCCATCCACCATCCACACACACACGAACCATCCCGACTGTTGGAGCTCATCCAGAACAAATTCCATCTCTAATGAATCAATCTGAACCCTGCAATGTAAACTGTAAAATTATAAATTATTTTTCTGTTGTCGCAGCTTTGAGGAGGCCGTTGTGTGAAATTACCTGTAATGAGACAGATATTGACCCAGGCTGCTGATGCCAGGGACAAATTTCAAACTGATATGTCCTCACTCACTGAAAAACCACCACTGCTCCGATTAACTTTTGTGCAGAGAAGTTGAGGAAAGTCAGAAACACCAGTAAAACTCCTGCACATACAGGATTTCCATCTGATACGTACTGTATGTGAGCCACTGTTTTAACAGTCTTTCCAGAGATTTGTGGAATAAACAACATGTATAAATATGGATTAATCTCCTCCTACTCCCCAACTAGTCACATACATGCACACACTGAAATGCAAGAATCCCCCTGAGTGTGCCGGTTATCCACCGCTGTGAGAGCACGCTGGAGTGCAGACAATCCCTGTGCCAGCTCTTTTTATATGCTCCCTGTTCACTATGGTCATGATAAGCCACAGAAAATACAATTGATCTTCTTCATAACTTCCAGCCATCTGTTTTCTGCTCAAGGAGCTCATATCTGTGTCCACTAGTTGGGATGGGGGGCTTCAGATGTTTCCGTGCTGACATCACTCTATGCCGTCCTTATGCTGAGTGTGTCTTTTGAAAGCTGGAGTTGAAAGAAGCTCAACACCATTTGAAGCATGTCATTTGCATCCAACATCCAAGGTGTGTGATGGATTCTGGCAGCAGATTGTTGCTAAATTATTTGCTAAATTAATACTGTGTGTAGGTGTTGATGTTGAATATACTGTATGTGGCTTATACATTATACCTTTTGCAAAGCATATTGAATTCCAGCGGGATAAATGTTGCAGACAAAAATATAACAGGAAGACTGATTGCTAAAAGGATCGCTCAAACTATTCAAAGACACAGTGAAGTGAAGAATATGTATTCCAAGTTAATCCTGTGCACCTGTCTTAATTGTTCATTTATCTCTTGTTTCATGCTAAATGTGTATACATTTCTAGTCCTGAAATATAAATAAGTATATTTAAGTTATGACAATTTTGTCATGGGAAGTGTAGTTTTTTATAATATGGAAACCTCAGGAACAGGCTTCATTTTTTCAGAAAGGCCGAAATGAGAGGTTGCATTGAGTTACAGAAGCTAGCCCGGACGTGACATCAGGACTAGAAATGTATCTGTATTCAAAACCTGTACGGGGTTTTAGTTAGATTAGATGCTGAGGCACCAGAGGAGAAGCGGCAAATTTCATTAACAAACCAAATAAAGCAGCAAGGCCTTTTGTGGGGCTTTTGCAGTTTAATGAGAAGAGTTTAACCGACATCAAGCTGCAGGAAAAACAGAGTTTTATTTCTGTTCACTGGATAAAGCTGGCCAGGGAATCTTAGATGACACATACAGAGGCAGAGAGAGGCATTTTCATACAGAAACCCACACAGTGATGAACATCTCTAATGAGCCGGTGTGTGCAAGAACAGCGGTGTATCCTTGTATCCAGAGCAAGACGCCGTACTCCCACATACCCACCTGCAAGCTGGAAAAAAATAGTTTGAAAGTACATTTTCCAGTATGTTTTTCCTCATTTATAACAAGTAGGAACAGGATATCCATAAGAATAGATAAGGTAGAAAGGAGGAGCCCTGTTAATTGTAAATTGATCATGATAAGCAGTAAAGAAATTTTGTTGAACATTCAGTATTGATTTTTTCTCCTGTAACACGGTGTACGGAGCCATCTCCAGTCACATTTAAGCTTCTCCTTGACAATCATTGATGGTTGTATGAGCAAATAAGAAGTGTCTCTTATCGCCAGTGTGTACTGCAGTCACAGGGGACCCTCTGCTTTTTCCGTGTTCTCGCTAAAGCTCCATAAATCAATTCGCCAATAAGCACAGGGCTTGTCTTGCAAAAGCCTTCAAGACCGACTTCTTTTCCCCTCAGTTCAGTTCTCTCTGTACCTTTTATCCTCTTTTTCATTGACTTTCTTATTTTCTTATTATGTTCTTTTCCTCACTTTTACTTCTTAAAAGTCATATAGCCTTGTACCATTTGACACTGGGGTGTACTTTCTGTGTTTGGTGTGCAACCACATAGTATAGCTGCTCTTTTGATCAGTTACTGTTAAAGCAAGGACAGCATGAGCATTTACATTGACCTGAGAAGGATCCACTATGGATTGAAATGTTGTGCTTGTGTTAGTAGTAGTGATGGATTAACACAAAAAGCACCGCAGGCTGATTCTCTGGCTCATTAGAGTACATGAATACACAGCATACTGCTAGTGTCCAACTAAGCGCCTGTTTTCTGAAAATATAAGTTGAATTAGATGGGATAGACAGTAAATTTGGTAGCATTTTCAAATAAGGCACTATTTATAAAAGGTTTATAGGTTGTAACAAATGGCTTATTAAAGGTTAATAAATCATTTTCTAATGCTTTATAGCTCAGGTATAAGCTAGTAATGAGAACATTTGGGTTGCCAGGTTTTGGGTTGTCCCTGGCATTTGGGTTGCCAGCTAAAAAGACAAAGTGTCTAGGATTTTGCTCAACCTGGGAACCCAAAAGTTGTTCTTATTAATGTCGTATTAATGAACTATAAATAAAGCCATTTGTTACAACTTACAAACCCTTTACAAAGGGTTTCTTATTAGAAAGTGGTAGGTTACCATAAATTTAATAGCCAGAAATGCATTAGGTATGGTGTTGCAGAACTTTGTTCTAAGTTTTAGCCATGGTAGCAGTGTTGGTCCAGACTGAACAGCTATTGGATGGATTAGTAGTCTCTACTACTCTAAGAGCTACTACTGGCTGCAGACTGTTGTTAAAACAGTGATGGGCTTTTGCTATTAGTACCATTAGTAAATAAATGAGTTACTGTTATGCATACGCTAAGTAAGGTCTACTCTGTGGGTGGTATTACATCTGCAGTGATCACCATCACAGCTAAAATGCTCTGAAGCAAGACCCCGAACCCTAAACAGCCTAAGGGATGCTGCACTGCAGGCCATCCAGAGCTCTCTAAACCAATATCTACTTGTATATGTGTGGATGGCAGTGAGTGCAGCTATGAGGGATATTTGTATAACAAATAATTCATTTAAAAACTTTTATTATTATTTATTATTTATTTTGAAACTTTATGTCAGCTTTCATATTGTGCCATTGTAAATTTAAGTGGTACAGCAGATATTGCTTTGAGCACTCATGGTCTCTGACAGGGTATGTTGTTTTAAACAAAACAAACAAGCAACCTAACATGGTTTCTTTCAGGGTTTTTGTTTTAACATATTTTCCTTTCTCGATTATTCTTTGATGAGGATGTCTAGATTGTTCTACTTATTGATTCAAACCTCATTAAAAACCCAGTATTATATATTTACAGAGCTGCCACATTCCTCTAGCTTTTTCTCGTCATGAGGAGAGACATGCAGAGTGTGAGCAAACGGCAAAGATATTTGAAGTGTTCATCCTAAAGTAATTGGGACAACTTGAGTGAGAAAAAGTTAGTGAATTATTGAGGAAGCCACTTACATCCCCACATCGAACTGTTAAATAGTATTTGCCTTTTCCCTGAGTGGAAATAGATTTTCACTTTTATCATCAGAAGAAAATGTTCAGTGGATTTTGTGAGAATAGGGATGATCTCTGGTCCCTATGTCTGTGCTGATCCAGGTTTTCCAGACAATACGGTGCAAGTTACATACATTTGAAAATGTTAATTATAAAATATAAAAAATTATAAAGAAAACTGCTGCCATTATTGCCTTGACCTCAGCGAAACCCTTTTACTGTGAACGGCGAGAGCACATTGTTTGGCAAAAATAGTTTGCCCAACAGATGAATAAAGACTTCAACTTAATTTGAGTTGAGTGTGAATCTATTTTCAATCCAGTCTGCAGGTTAATGATGATGGTCATGGATTTAAAAAGTCCACCTACTGCAGGCATCTGTTGACCATGTTTTTGCTTCAAACACAATTGAAATGGACATCCAGTTATTTTTCTGCGTGGTCCGTCCTCTCTGGATCTTGTGAAGTGAGTGTTTACTTACATTAAAACTCTCCTGTTCCATTATCGCTAAATGCTTGACCATTTGTCTTGTTATGAGCTGAACCTTTTAGTGAACAAATGTATGCTGTTGGTTTTCACACCTGTAATGCATCCTCATTTTCACATTTCCTGAATTCTTTTTAAAGGTGTGATAATGCAACACATTTTGAACAGCAATTCAAGAAACAGGACAATTTGTAAGTATAATTTAGGTATAATACAAAAATAAAGACTATGTCTTCTGCCCGAAAAAGACAAAGATTACAAAAGTGTCTTGCTAAACTTGTAGAAAAAGAAAAAAACATGCCTTGTACCTGATCAAACTGGATTTATTAAAGGAAGGCACTCTTTCTTCAATACTCAGAAGCTTCTCAACATGCACATTTACACTGACCTTCAGCATGATTGTTGTAATATCCTTCTTTCCTTTTTAAAACTCCTGAGAATTTTAGCTTTTGCCCAAATTTCATTTATTGGGTGAAACTGTTGAACATAGCTCCTTTGGCATGTATTCGCACAAACGATATACAGTACAATTCAGGTATTTCCCTCTTCAGAGAGCGAAGACAGGGCTTCACTCTCAGGGGGAATCCACTGTTCAAGGTAGCGCTGTATGCAGACGACTTTCTCTTGTTCCCAAGCGAAATTGTCTGGTTATAAATTAAATTTGGGGGGAAAACTAATTATATTCTGTCATCCCATCTGCCCAAAATAATAATTTTCAGGACAGTCTCACTTCAAGTATCTTGGCGAAGTTGATCCTTTGTCAGGATCCATGGACTAGTTTTGGTGATATCTGTGTTTAGTCTTATTTTGAAGTCGTGTCTCATGTTTCCTCTGAGTTCCTGCCTTCATGTCTCTGTCTTGATTACCTTCACCTGTTTCCCATCACTCAGCTGTCTTTGATTCCCTTCGTTCCTCATGTCTGGATGTCCGTACCTTACATTACCTTACGTCTAGATGTGTGTTTCGTACCTCTGTGGTTTCCCATTTGTTGACGACCCTCCTGTTTGCTTGCCCTCCTGTACCGTAAGTGTTACAATAAACCTGGAATCTGCCTTATACTCCTACTTCTGTCTGCGCTTGGGTCCTTCACCTGCTGCTCCACGGCCCCACATCGTAACATCCTTTGACCTCTTCATTAAATTTAATCTAACCCCTTTGATACAGAAATGTAGGACAGATTTGAAACAATGGTGCAACGATGCTGCAAACTCCCCTGCATCAACCTCATTAAAATAATCAAAATGAAACCAGTAATGATCAGTATACAATATCCATTTAGTGGCAGATATACTGTAAAATATAAGCTGAATTACCACCCCCTCCTCTTATTTCTCCATGGGGACAAGATGAAACAATCAGAGAGCCATGTATGAATGCTTACCTAACTCTGAATTTATTCATGATGTTCCCCTGGAAAAGCCTAGGAATAAATCACTTCTTTCCCAGAAACCTTTCTCCTCTGGCCCCTGTCCCCCTTCATTTCTCTGGAGTTTTCCCTCGAGCAGGAGGAGCTCACAGTGAAGGAGAGAGAGAAAAAGGACAGGAGAAAGAAAACAAGGTGGAATTAGTTATCAAACTCAAAAGTGCAGTACGTTTGCTCAGTGGTGCATTAGCATGTAGATGCTGGGTAAGTTCTCTTTGAGTTATGGATATATATTTACCTAGAATGAGAGCATTCTGTTAAGAAGAAAAGAAAAAAATAGTAGCATGAAAGGGGTCATTCCTGATAGAGGTGGAGAAAATATTCAGATCTATGACTCAAGTAAATTAAGTACTCCGCTACAAGTAAAAGTCCTGCATTGAAATCATTACTTAAAGGAATAGTTCAACATTTCGGGATATACACATTGATTGATAACACTCTTATGTCTGTACGATTAGCTTAGCACAAAGACTGGAAATGGGGGGAAACAGCTAGCCTGGCTCAGTCCAAAGATAAAATCAACCTACCACCACCTCTAAAGCTCACCAGTTAACACATTATATTTAGTTTAGTAAAACCAAAGTGTACAAATAGTAATTCCCAGTTTTACAGGAGGTTATATGTCAGACTATTTCTTGGAGTCTCCATTGGTTTCCTGGGTCCCAGTCAAGAAATAATCCAGCACATAACCCCATAAAATGCCGAACTGCAGTTTTTACACCTTGCATTCTGTATGAGTCAAGGGCTAGCTCTTTCCCAATGTTTCTAGTCTTTATGATAAGTTAAGCTAACCAGTTGCTGCCTCCAGCTACATATTTACCGTACAGATATGAGAGTGGTATTGAGCTTCTCATCTAACTCCGTTAGTATTAGTTCTGATACATTATCAATGTGAGTAGCATTTTACTGTTGCAGTTGGTCAAGAGGGAACTCATTTAACTATTTGATATGTAAAACATGAACTTGTATTAACTATAGCTGATAAATAAATGTAGTAGAGTCAAACTATAAAATAGAGTAAAATGGGAATATTCCATTAAAGTATAGTACCTCAAATTTGTATTTGAGTAAATGTAGTTATATTCCTCCACTAATTCCTGATCAGTGTGTCCCACTGCTGTTAAATCCTTTTCATTAGGGTATGTAAAGCCAAAGGGAACAAGGGAGCCTTTTAAAGCTAAAAACCTTTTAGTGACTCCATCTGGGGAGGTTCAGGGTTCAAAGGGTGTCTCAGGCTAAGCCCCCTGTCTTTGACCCATTGGTGTCCTACAGTATATACCTCTAATAGGCAATTATGAAGAATCAGAAATGCATCATTAAGTCTGTGAGAAGCCATTTGTGTGACCGCCTCATCTCTCCTGGCCCGCGTTGGATCCAATTACCACAAGGAGACGGGGAGTTTGGCAGTTATTTAAAATCAGATTGCGGGTGACAGACTGACAGACATGCAGAGACAGTGCAGGTTTTCAAGGTAGTGGGAGCAGTAGATAATCAGATGTGTGTCAATGTGTGACTTGTTACTTCTACGTCTGATACTTAATTCCCAGTGTCTTTTCCATTTCCATGTCTAAGATCCACTCTCTTCTCTGTGCCGAGCTCCTTTTAAATGTCAGCCGCTGTGTGAGTAGAATCTGAGCAGAATCTGTGAGAGCCTAATGACATGACACGTAGATCTTTAAAATCTGGGAACACCCACGGGAAAGTGAAAACCCAGGTGAGAATGAGAGATAGAGGATGTGCACGCATCTGTGAGACCACAAGAATGCATATTTATTACATATGGAAAAGCACCATTAAATTATATTTTTTCCAACTCTCACTATTTTCTCATGCATTATGTCATTACATCAGCGGCTTTCTCCTGTGCTGCCAGTCTTTTCTATATGGATTTCCTCTGAGACTCTGATACTTGACTCTAACAAGCACAAAGGCAGGAACAGTATGGCAGCCTGAAGCTCCCTGTAGGCCAACGGAGCCTGAGGCCAGAAACAAAGAAAACATCACGGTTTGTGCAGCCTTGAAAAAAGACAAGCAGGAGCGCAAAACAAGCACGTCAGCCGACTGAGTCATCATATATATGAGATGGGATGCTCATGTAGGTAAATACACTTTTTTTTACAACAAGTAAGTCAGGTGCAGGTAAAGCCCTCCCCTGAACAGCAATTGTCCAATCATTGATTAGTGACCGTAAATACGCACAGCAGGCCTGTCAAGCTTTGGATTTCTCCACATGTTGAAGAGGCGTATTAAGGGAGATAATGGTATACAAAGAGTTTGTAGGGTGTTTTTTTTTTTTATTGTCTTTCTAAAACCAAAAACACAACAACTGTTGTCTATCTCTGACAAGGACCCATTGTTTGAAAAATTAATAAGCATTTCTACTGTTAAATATGCCACTGTTATCATTGTAAACTGGGTGGTACAAGAATGGAACAGTAACTAAGGGTTTTCTCAGGGATGGGAGGACAGGGAGGGAATATGGATGAAAACCTCGTTGCTGTACGGCAGATAAGTTACCTCTGTGTTAAGAAGTTAGGCTGCATGAATACTATATTTTTCTTTTTTGCTATTTACAGTCAAGCATTCAGTGCTCTGCAAGGCAGAAAATGCTGACTTGCATCAGCTACATACACGCTGAGAACTAGACACAACCCTTGAGAGTTCAGTGATATGAGTTACTTGCAAGGCAACAACTCAACTGGAAAAAACCTTCCACGAATAGCCATCAGCAGCATCAGCAGCCTTGGCATGAATGAACCTCATCCTGAAACTTCTCTATCTGCGAGTCAGGGTGAATTTTGGAGGCATGGCATCGAACCACCTCCTTTGCTTTAACTCTAACTTCAAACTGAACTGGAGGTCGTTCCCTTTATCACTTCTTCCACAAGAACTATTGATGTTTGTCGTTCCTTATTCTTCAGTTCTGTGTCAAAGGCCCCCCGAAGACATCAAGTGCTCAGGTGGAAGAAGAAGTGGGAGATAAATCTTAGATGATATTGTGTGTGAAGGAGGTAGAGGTAAAGGGAGAAAGCAGGGTGCTCTGGGCATCAGAGGAGACTTTAATCAACACCTGCGAGGTGAGGAATGCAGGGACTGGCCTTGAATAGATCTATTGTTTGTCTCTGGTGGGTCTGGGTATGAACAAAAAAGAAGATGACAGGTACAGGTAATCACACTGTCTCTTAGGGTTTTCTTTCACTCTGTCTCTATCTCTCTCCTCTGTCTGCCCTCTGAAAATCACTGACTGTACATGCGCAGGAGCACAGATGACTGACACATTGCTCGCTAAGTGAACCATGAAGCGCTGAAAAGTTCAACCTTCCATTGATTCATTAAAGCGAATTCCCCCTGACGTCTATATCATTTGCTTTTGAATAAATCCTAAAATAGAATATACATCCAGTTTGGCGCTTGACTGTAGTTCCTCTCCCTCTGCTCTGTTACTTGACAGAACTTGGAGGAGACAAGCTCCATTTCATGCTGTTATCCACTGTCAATTTAAAAAAGGAAAAATCCCTCATGTTGAGAAAAGTAACAGTGGTCTTTTCTCCTGTCTGACACAGAGGCTGGAAACTAGTGTTGAGAAGACCGGTTCTTTTAAGTAACCCTGTTCGTTTTGTTCACCCGCCTCTCGTGAACTGTCTCATCAACGACTCTTTTGTTTATGTATTTTTTCTGCCGCTGAGCAGCAGCTCTCCCTCGTTCTTCGGCTCAGTGGGTCTGTGCTCATGAACAACTCGTTCTTCAGCTCAGGGGGTGTGCCTGTAGTGAGGGAAGAGAAGGAGAAAACTGATGTAGCGTTTCCAAGTTTGGCTTTGTTTAATTTGCTTTCACCCCTGGCCTGGAGAGACAGAAGTCAGAGAGAAGTGAAGGCTGGTTGGTTCAGACAGTGTCCTCTTGTTGTTTCTAGGCTATTGCCAACGATGATACATTGGTAGTTGTTTAAAAAAGTTTTAGTATAGTGCATAGATTAATTCTGAGTTTGTTTATGCCGGGGGAATGTGTCTTCACAGGCCTTCATAAATTCAAGCTACCAAAGTTAGGAAAAACATGGACATTTACAATATAGCGATTGTTTATTTGTTGAAATGTGGAAATGCTGGAAATCTGGAAAAGGTTGTGTATCAAAGAAATTGTCTCTTTGAAATATGTTGAGACTGTATTTGGGGGGTGTCAGAAATCTCAGAGATGGATATTTGCAAACCTGAGCAAATAAAACCCAAACTATCTACATGTCCAGAAACACCTATAGCAGTAAGTTTTAGGCTAATTGTACTGCTGTATTGAGTTACTGTAATGATTTATTTAAAACAGTACCATGCTGAAAATTTAAACTGTGTCCGTAAAAGTGTACAATCTTACAAACAAAGTGATATTTGTTTTTCACCGACTGTGTGGATAACCGTGTTCATTCCACATCATGACACACACGCTGTGTGCATTTTGTGTACATTTATGTTATTTGTACACCAAGGAATGAGTGGGGTTGGTGGGGGACAGCGTGCAGGTGTGACAGAGCAGGAGGTTTGTTATTAAAATACAGATACAGAGTAGAAAATGTTTAATTAAATGTTATATACAGAATGTGCATCAAGTTACCAAGTTAACTTTCTCTGCTTTGCTGCTGCAGTGGGTGTATTGGTTGGGTGGATGAGCTAATATGTTGTAGTGCTCTTGTGATGAAACTTATTTATTTGAGCTGTAGACGAGAGAGGAGTTAAAAGAGGAGCGCGATGAGGTGAGAGAAAAACAAATTCAGACCATTAATCATGACAGCTGATTGTGGTCTGCAATGCGAAAATCTCAAATTGCTTTCCTGTCTCTGACATTCTCATTAGCACCACTCTCTCTTGTTTGTCTGTCTTTCTTTCTCTGTCTCTCACCGTCTTCCTCTTTGCCTCTCGCTTCTGTATGTGACTTGATTTTGAAATCAGCAGTGACAGCGAGCTAGATTATCTGTTTCTTCCAGTAGAAAAACCACTTGCCCCAAAATACAATAAATCACTGTCAGTAACGTATTGAAACTACAGCTGGTGTTAACAAGAAAAAGCTTTGATAGTTTTGGACCACACACAGCATACCCCGGGGCAAGACATGGCTGGGTGTGAAATTAAACATAACAATTTACAAGACAGAGTAAAATCAAGGCTCAAGTGCATGAAAAAAAAGAAAATGTGTGAATTTTGTACTTTTATTGAAACGAAAGCAACAAGATCTCATCAATTCTTATTAAAAAAGATTTACTCTAAAGGCAGATTTCTTGAAACTGGGTGCAAGCACAATTGCCAGTGCAGCCTCAAAGTGCGAGCGAATGCATGTATGCGTGACCAAGAGGCGAGAGTACAATCTGGACGCAGCACAAAATGGAAAAGAGGCTGAAGCCGGATAAATACATTATAAGCCGGCGGAATCAAGTGTCAACATGTGGGTGACCTTGAATAATGACAAATCACATTAGCTCCTCTCATCACAAGCCTCAGACAGTTTAATGGGTCACGACCAAACTCCAGGTACCCGTTTCACAGAAGCTATTTACGAGCACTTTTTACATATAGATTACAAATGGTGGCAAATGATTGTCCCACACAAACTGCAGATAAATCAGGAGTCCGAGAGGGCTCTTGCATGCTCACACATGGGCTGCAAGTATGGCGTTTGATTTGATTAGTCAGACTTGTCAAAATCAGAGAGAAAATGATCTCATGTTACAAGTTTGGTGAAACGGCCTCTGAGGAGACAACTAGAGGAGCAGAGTTGCAGAGCACAAATATGCAGTATTAAAAATGTGAATATACAGCACATATGCTTTCAAAGACTAACGGTGAAGACCCACTGGAAGCGAACAAATCGTGCGACACTGCTTCTTGCTGTGGGCGTGTGAGCTAGCGAGTAGCTTGCTCGTTTGTAAGCTTTGTGTAAATCAGCACCGTGAGACTTTCTCCACTTTCACCGTGAGACCCACTAAGTGATGCCTCGGCCTCCTGGTTGCCCTGAGTCAGTGCGGGAGCTTGGACCCTGGCATACCTCCTTGCAGGTTTAGTTTTTGTCTGTATCTGAAATCTTGGAGGCAAGAGACCCTGAAAATTACAACAAGGATCTTCTCCTCCGCAGACATTTATCCTCACATGGTAAAGACTTAACCACTAAATCAGTTTTTCTTTGTCAGTTTTTTGGCTAATCATTACAGAGCTTCCGGGTGAATTTCGCCCTTAATGGCATAAAGTTGAAGGTTTTTATGACGTCACCAAACTTTGCGCTGCACCGCGTTCAGTCGGTCCTCACAGTAACAATGTCCCTTTTGGAGTTGCATTTATATTTCAGGAGGATGCTGTAATTCCTGTATGTGTGTGACGATGGGATGTTATTTTAGAAGATAATGATATCACTGCAATTTACTGTAGGCTACTTATAATTTTATTAGGAAATAAAAAACAGGAGGCCTTTAATTTGTCATATCTGGTTATGTTTATAAGCATACAGTAATGCCACTTCTGTAAATATTGTGGAAAAATAGTCTGAGCACTTATGTGTAAGCAGCAAGACTGAGAACTTCCTGAAGCAATCACATAGACATGAGGAAATGTGTTTGGAATCACCACTAAAGCAGAAGCAGATAAGCAAAAAGTTAGAAATTGTCATGATGTGGACTCTTTGTTGGTTCCTGTTTATTTTGAAGTTTGGTCTGTCTTGGTTCCTGTGTGTTCCTGCCCTAGTGTCTCCCCTTGTCTTGGTTGTCTGTTGATTTGCTTCACCTGTGGTTTGTTGCGCACCTGCCTCTGTTTCCCTTGTTTGCTCTCCTCCTATTTATACTGGTCCTTTTCCTTTGTTCCCTGTGGTGTCATTACCCTTTCTTATGTGGTGTTTAGTGTTTCTGGTGGCCTACCTGTTTGAGTTGTGCTTGTTTGGTTTTGTGTTTTCTGTTTGGCACTGTGGAGTTTCTGGATATCCTAAGTTGTGAGTGCTGTGTGTATGGCCTCTTTTAGATGGATATCGGTTCCCGTGTGTGGACCTTATTCCCTGTGCTTCTGACTACCTGAACCGAACCCGGACTCCTATGTTTGCTCACCAAGTTACCAACCTGTCTTTGTTTGTATATAGTTGAATAAACCTGTGAAACCTGCTACAAGCTTCCTCCTCTGTCCGCGACTGGGTCCTCTCCCTAAGATGCCTTGTAACAGGAATTGCTAAACTTAAATGTGCCTGTAACTGAAAAACTAGACATACACAAACTGCGACAGTACCATTTTTTTCACAGATTACTTTACACCCGGGTTTGACAAATTATATACACGATGGCTTGTAGTGTATATTGGAGCATGCCTGAGATACATGGACACCAACTGTGAATCACTTTACTTTTACATTTACCCTCCTGCACAGCAGCTTGTCTTACAAGAAACACATATCCAGGAAATGTGTTCTCATATACTATCTGACAATTCAAATGATGGGAGGACTGAAAAGAATAATAAAAAAAAAAGTAATTCACGGTTTGTTTTTTAAACCCTGCCTACAGAAGTTTCCAGGGGGTTGAAGTTTACCTACACTATACTTACCATCCCTATACATACAAGTCAGAAATCTAGTAATATAATATGAAAAGATAAATATGTAACAATAGGAAAAGTCAACTGCAAAGCCATATGACCTAGGTGTTTTTCTTTTGATTGTTTTGTTATAGTGACATGACTGCTGAGTTATTGAATAAGTAAAGATCACACTAGCCCTGCTTCTGTCAACAGAAAAGTTGACTCACTGTGTGTCCGGTAGCCTACATCAGTTAGTACGGCAACCAGTTGCAACTTTATTCAACTTTATGGGAGACTGTAAAAAAAAAAGAGAGAGAGAGAACATGTATGAGCTTGAAGGAAATTTTCAAAGATGACTGCCTCTCCACCCAATTAGATTGCATGGCTAGGAATCTTCCTCATTGCTAAGCTCCTGGCAGCCTGCAGCCTCATGAAATGAGCATGTCTTAAAATGCAAATCATGTTCTCCACGTATGAAAAGAAGAGTGTTTCCACACCATGAAAGAGGAGACACGACTGAAAGCAGGCGGCAGACTGACGGGATATATCGGGAGGTTGGGGTTGAAGATGTGTTTTTACATTCGCTCGTGACCGTCCCAGCTTTCCACGGCTAGAATTTAATAATCAGTGCGTATTAAAAATGAATGATTGGAGGCCTTAATGACACTTGGTTACATGTTTGTCATGTGATAGGCTCAATCAGTCTTCCAGCTTTTCTGGGCCTTCAGGTATTTGTCACACCAGCAGTGCCAGACTTGCCGGAGCTGTGTAACTGTGAGAGCAATTAAAGGTGAGGATGCCAATCAGACCTGCAGTGTGACACTGGCTGAGCATGTTTTATAACCTCATACATGATTCAGTGAACCTCATATACTCAACACTACAATAAAAGAAGAAGAAGAAGACACAACTTTAACATAATAAGCCCAATGCATCAGAAGCTGGGATCATCCAGAGATCGGTACACACTAGGTGTCATACAGTGTAAGACTGCAACCTAAATACTGTTGCTGTTGGGTGAAAACTAAGCAGGAACTAAGAAAACAACCAAATTTTTTAGCTTGATGTCCGCATTTGTGTTTAATTCCAAATTTAAAGCTGTAAACTATTGAGCTCTTATTTTGGTGATCCTCTATAGTTGATGATTAATATTGCAAAGAAGACTTTTTTTTATGCACTGTACATCAAAAAAGTCATTTTATATTCCAGTACTGTTGGGGCCAAACAAACCAGCATCCTCTCTGCTGTCTATAAGCGAGATAACTGAGCTGTACTTGAGTGCTATGACACAGAAAATGTTTAACTTCTTGAACAGTACATTTAATATAGCATTGCCTTGACTGTGTTGAGTATATTATTGTTAGTCAGGGTGGGTTGGTGGAGTTGGGGGGGAGTAGAGTTGTATTGCATCTGCAGTCTACACAGTTTCATTTTGGAGTTATTTGCTCCTTATTATTGGTATAGCCTGATTTTCATCAGTATTTGGTGTGCCAATGCAACAAGTGGGTACAAAAAATAAAAGGAAAGCGCAAATAAAACTCCTGGTTCAACATGCAAAAAGTCTGATACACTTGAGAAAGTTTAACTGAGCTTTCCAACACCCTGAGGACATTTTCCGATGCCTGCAAGTACAAGCAATAAGAGAGCAAATTCCAGCACACGGAGGCTCCAGCAGTCTATCCAGCAGTCTATCCAGCAGTGTTCTTATTATGTTTGTTTAAACCCATTTTGAACTATTTTTGGAACTGTTATTTGTTTGATCCCTATGGTAATGACAGCAGACTCATCGATTTTCCATGGTGCATTTTCTTTGTTTGTAATTCCCATTTTTGTCTCTGTGAGACCAACCAATCTATGATTCTGTTTCTTTTTATGTCAGCATGCACAACCTTTTATAGAGGATGCTTTTGCCAGCCATTTGCAACACAAACTATGTCTTTATATGGGTGTAAAATAAATTGTCAGTGGCATCCGTGTACCACAGGCCTCTATATCTGTATTGCTATTTTTGGGTTTTGATTACCAGATGATCGCATATGGTTGTTTTCTCAGCCCTTAGGATGATGCTAAATGGCTGAGAAATTGTAAGTAATGGTTTCCTCGAAAACTGGAACTTCTTTGCCATTCATACATAATCAGCTGTTTTCACACCAGTACTATTGTTCTCTTGGTTCAGACCAAAGCAGAAAGGATTCATTGTTGCCTTTAAATTTCAGTCTGTTTACGGTTCAGACCGTCTACAAACAAACCAAAAGCAGTAAATATGAAGTTGCATGGGCAGAGAGATAACTCATTCATCTGGTGACCTCTCATTCTGTGCTGCACAAACCCACAGAGGACAATCAAAACAAAGTTTGACTGACAACTCATAATGCACTTCATCTGTGCTGGCAGGATTTATTTATCTTCTCTGATGAAAGAGCTAAAGGAGAAATACCAGGATGACTGCAAATAGACAGCATCCATCATAAATAACAAAGAGGGAGCGCAAGGAGCTGAGGATGGAACATGATGTGGAGGAAAGTTCAATCAGGAAAGACACCATCAAGTTAACAAAACTGCAAAATTGCATTACCCCAACTATAATTGATTTATAGGGACAAAACAGTACAAATGGCAGCTATCTGGAGATCATAGACGGGGCGTTGACACTGGTGGCAGTCGTGGCATAGACCGCAATAAGAGCAGAGAGAGACGCAACAAGTAAGGCAGTGAAGACACTGAGGTCATGTCGTCTCCAGGAATTTGGGGATTTTAACAACCTGAGAATTCTAAAATTACAGAAAAATCTTTAATTTTTTGAAAAGACTTTCTGGAGTGCAAGAACTTTACAGTAAGTGTGAAATCCTGCGTTGGTTGACAAGAAAATCTGCAAACAAATCCCAGTGAAATCATTGCATAATAACTGGAAGATAACTGCCTTCCTACTTTAACCTGCATTTAAAGCAGATGAATCAACAAACAAGTTGAACAAACACCATCAAAATTTGCTTGGGAGTGAGCTGAGGCTCTGCTAGTGCCAGTAATTTCAACCAAGTACCCGTCTACTCTGCTCTTCATCAAAAAAAACTAAACAAAAAAAAGCTAATGGATCAGGTTTACTTTTCGCTCTTATTGTACCAAATACAGTCAAATATTGAGAAACACACATAGTCACACGAACCTATATAAGAAAGAAGAAAGAGTGTGTACATCTAGATCTAGATTTTCCTTTCTGTTCTCCTTCTTACCTCAAGAAGTCATGTGACAAAATGCCTCCCGATCTTTAGTGACAAAGACAGGAAAGTGCTATTTCTAGGTTTGATCTCCTGGTGATCCTTTACCTGATTAATCTGACTGATCAATGCGAAAGGTTTAAAGGGCCATTTGTTTTCTTAAAGCCCTGTCCCTTAAGGGATAAGTCTGCCATCATGATTCATAGTGGGACCTGCTTTTTCAAACATGTTATTAAGGTGAATGCAATAAGGAATCTTGACTGTGCGTGTGAAGAAAGCGAACACTGTTTCACAGATTGCATCAGTCTCACGTTGGCTTTTTAAAGCGTCGAGGTCTGGCTTCAAAATGCTAATCGCTGTTGTAGGCAATCTGACTGAAAAAAGGTTGATTTTTAATTCTAAATTCCCTCAAAAGTTTATAATTTGATAATAAGGGACAAAGCTTTCATCTGACAGCAGTGTGGGCGTGACAGAAAGCCAAGTCGCCATACAACAAGCTTTGAGTCATCGTGATGGCCGAATAATCAGGTGGATGAGAAGTGTGGGTAGCAGAAGCAGCCTACATTCACCTTTGTGGTGACCAGAACCAGCTGTTACATAACCGTCTTCTTCACCCACTGAAACGTCTTGCGGTTTCCAGAGTAGGGATTGATTGGCAGGACTTTAAGGTTACCAGTAACCAGGTGGATGAAGTGGGCAGTTTTCTATTAAATCTTATTAAACAGCTTGTTTATGTTTGATTTTGAACGATCTTGTAGGAAATGCACTTTATGTTTTGCAGATATGTAATTTATAGTCGACACACACTTTGAGTCATTGTACCAAAACTCCTCTGGGCATTTATTTATTCAGAATCTTCTCTTCCTCCTTGCTTGTTTATTAAGTTATTAATTAGAGCACTGCCGAAACTGGTGACTGAGGTTATCATCCTCACACAACAAAATGAATAATGTGCCATTCCAAAGGAAAGTGATAAAAGAGAAGCCGTCGGTGCAACACTGTGCAGAGTCATTCTTCACATTTACTTACTCCTAAAAATAACATTAAATTAAATTAAAAATATTTTTAAACTTCATATCCATTTTTTTTCCAGGGATAACATTTCAGGCAATGAGAGTTACTTTTCTACACCAGGCAAGGGGGTGAACATTAAAATTCTCCAAAATTTCTGTCTCCTCTGTATTGCCAACCATTGCACAAGGTTAACTACACTGAATATTATCCAACGATCAAAGGTTCAGGCCAGGGGCAGCTTTGAGGTTTGGGAATGGGAAAGAGGAATAGTGCAGACATACAACATAAATATTCTATCGCTGTGCTTTTATAGGTCTTTCAGAGGTATTCTCCATGCCTTTTCTCTGCAGTTTTATAATACAAAATATGTGTTTATCTTTACAAACTTAGCTTAAGGATTTGAAGTTTTAAGGCTATTTAGCAAGTGTGTAACAAAATGTTCTCAAAAAATCTCAAAAA
Organism: Maccullochella peelii; assembly: GCA_002120245.1. Lineage (NCBI taxonomy): Eukaryota > Metazoa > Chordata > Actinopteri > Centrarchiformes > Percichthyidae > Maccullochella > Maccullochella peelii. The sequence continues at coordinate 70,963 of LKNJ01000563.1, forward strand.
ATGAAAAAGAAAAAAAAAGTATTTGTCAGATAACATCAGACTAGAGCAGGTACTCCGGCTTTCTCCCACCATCCAAAGACATGCAGGTTAATTGATGATTAAATTCCCCTTAGGTGCGAGTGTGGATGTTTGTTTGTCTGTCTCTATGTGTCAGCCCTGTGATTGACTGGCGACCAGTCCGGGGTGTACCCCACCTCTCGCCCAATGTCAGCTGGGATAGGCCACTTACCCAGGTTGCGGTGGCCGCATGCTAAGCAATGTAGAGCTAATGTCGTTCACTCCAGTCACGTCCTCAAGCTCCTTCTGGGGGGATCCTGAGGCGTTCCAATATGTAATGCCTCCAGTGTGTCTGCCCTCGGGTCTTCTGGAAGGAACACCTCAACAGGGAGGCATGAGGCGCCCCAAACCAACTGGCTTGTTTTAACATGAAGGAGTAGTGGTGAGAGTTCCCTCCGATATCTGAGCTCATCATCCCTAAGGGTGAGCCAAGGCTCCGTGAGAGGAAAACTCACTTCAGCCTCTTAAATTCATGATCTTATTATTTCAGTCACTACCCAGACCTCACAACCATAGGTGGAGGTTGGTGAAGGAGAAACTGGCAAATCGAGAGCTTCTCCTTCACCCAGCTTCACCACAGCTGTCACATTACAAAATTCACTGATAATCTGCCTGTCAGCGCTCAGCGCCCAGACTCTTAAGCAAGACTTACTTTTCACATGTCTTGGGAGTTAACGGAGGTGGGGTGGTTAACCAGACTTACATTTGCCAAATCAATCGGTTAGTTTTCATCCTTGAGGTTTTTTCTCTTGTAATGCCAAAATACACTGTTTGAAAACACTATCTCACCTTTGTGTTGTTTGTGCAATGTTCCTGTGCTTGTGCTCCTTTCATTTACCAAAAAAAGTAATAGAGGTCGCATTAACTTCTGCTGTGTAGTTTCTAGAGAATTTGGCTCAGTGCTGCTGTGGACAAAAAAAAATGCAAACATAGTATACAATGATATGGGACAAAAGCCCTGTTTGACTGAGAAGAGCAGTGAAGTGAGGCTGCAGAGCTCATTTCTCCCTTGATAGCTGACATCACTCCTGCTCTGGTAGGTAATCAGATCACAGGAGATCACATCAGTTTCATACATAAACATGCACGTACAAAAAAGGAAAAAAAATGTGTTTATTGTTTCAAATGTTGAAACCAAAAAGTGATAATGGCAAAGACATAAACCGTGCTGTCAGTTCAGTTCAGTCTGACATGTTTCTGAATCCACCACCTGCAGCATCTGACACATTTTTAATAAGACAGTCATCTCTTCCTTTCCTGGATGTCCACTGATCAGCAGTCAGTTAATTTCCTGTTGGGTGTGGGGTAAACAGAGCACACACATCCATGTACACACACACACACACACACACACACACACACAGGAACATAAACTCACACTGGAAATGAGTTCAGCAAAAGGATTTCAGTTATCAAAACACAGTGATTACAAAGTAGAGATGATTTTAGGAAATGTCATGTAATTTTTATGTGCAGTGCTGAATTATGTTGCATATGTACTAAAATACATATAGACTGTTGAGTAAAGGCAAAACACCATGCAGTGTATTTATCTTTTAGATTAAAGGATTGCTGAAGACGCCTGCTAATACAGTATGTATGCCTGCATCAATTTTTCACCACATCTTTCCATTCCCAGACATTCTGCCTGTAGGTTTGCACAGCTGACTTCACATACAGCTCCAGAAATGCACTTCAGCACAGTGTCCCTTCAGTTAAATCAAGCATCTCTTTTCACCTTACTGTACTTTAAAGCCGGGGTGGAAGTGGAACAAGGTTAGAATCACTTATAAACAGACCACACTGCATTTTTCTTGACCCAAATCTGCCCAGACTCAAAGACACAGTCGCCAGAGTTACAGTGCACTAGAATTTTTTATGCAAAATAGCACATGCATAAACTATTGGTTGAAGTCAAACTGAAATTAAAAAGTATTTTTGTTAAGAAATTAGTGTATATGTCCTGTGTTTCTTTTGAATTGTATACTAATTATTAAAAAAAAGACATTTAGTTTTATTAATTTTTCTGGATAGTGCCCCCAACATTAGTGTTTTCAGGGGACATGAAGTTTTGGTTCCAATTGACAATGTCGGTACTAAAAATAGTTTAATATCACTTTAATTACAACACAAACACAAGCAATTAAGCTGGGAGCTGACATTAGCATTAGCAACGATAACTTTGTTAGCCATTGCTTAGTCCCATCTGTGATTTGAGCACTCATGTTATCCCGTGACTCGGTATGTTACTCCGTGTCATGATTCAAATTACTCGGTATAACGTAAGGAGTACTGAGGCTTACAGAACACAGGTGAGTTTATCATCACCACATCGGGATAATTAGCTTAATGCTGCATTCATGCAATGTTGGCAGAATGGGAAGAACAGGAAAAACACCCCTTATTCCGAATAGGGAGTATTATTATTCCAAGGTGGTAAAGGCATGCGGACGTTGTACCCAATGATATGTCCAAAAAATTGTTTTATCCTCTTTTGAAAAATGGAAAAATATGCACAATAGCTGCAGTATCACTATAGTTTCTATTTTCTTACACACAAAGTGAGGAGAATTCAAATTTCAGTTTGACTTGAAGTGTCAAGATGCGAGTATAGTAGACCACATGTGACAGCCAGCTATACTAATATTTGTGAATCAATGAGGAGAAAGGCAAGAAAGACTATTGACTGAACTACTGTTGATACTCCTATAGCTCATAAATATTTAAGGCATCTAGCTGAATCTCTCATCCACAGCAGCAAACAACAAGCGAGTGGATTCAGGGGCTGCAGTGTTCAGGACACATGGCTGTTGGTGGGACTTAGCTTGTCGCCTTGGTCTGAGCCAGCAGCGTCAACACAATCATATGGTCCAAATACAGAATCTTAATGAGTTTTCAAAAAGTCTCGCCCAGAGTGCACAACTCAGACATACCTGATTAGGCTGCTTTAGCAGGCTGGAAGTGCTGAAAGGAACTGCAATTAGGAAATATACCATTATCTATCAAGCACTGTTGATCAACACATGATCAAGTTCCTTACAAGAGGTTGGGGGAATGTATTTCTTACACTGTAATTTACATATTTCAGCTGTACAATTTGTATATATACCAGAGATTCCCAAACTTATACCCCATAGCGACCCTGTCTTCTAGAAATGGTTTATTTACTACTAAAAATTACGCTTTTTTATAAACATAAAAGGAAACATTTTTAATGAACGAATCTGCAAAACGCTCACTGACAATGTCATTTGTCTACAGTATAATATCCTTATAAATAAGGTTATGGAAAGATTATAGCTGTGGTTAAATACTGAAAAAGTCAAGGGGTAGCTTCCACTAATTAAAAGAAAAAGAAATGTATGATTTGGTTAGAAAATATATATCCTTGTATTTGTGTTTAAGAGGAATAAAGGATTACAAATTGGTGTAAGGCTGATCTTTAGTAGACAGTATTGTCACAATACTCCCACCAACCTGAGTCAGTTGTAACACCCTAACACCACATGCTGCAGCTGAGAGTGTGAAAACTAGTTATCAAGCAAACAGAAAGGTCGAAATAAAAGCTTAAAGTACATGGTAAATAAAATGGTTGAAACGTCCAGCTTCTGCCACTGCAGAAGGAGCAGTAGAACAAAACCTAATGAAATAAGAGAGCAAGCATGAATATCGACAATTCCAGGATCACTATGTCTTATATGAAAAGATTAGTGTTACATGACCAGGTTTATATAATTAACTGTGTTGAATAACATCCAATTTGACATCAAATTCAAATGAGCACATTTGGAACGTGACGGGTGGTGTCGATGAAGGGGCTCCTCTCATAGGGCTGTGGGGGTACGTCAGATAAAAAAAATCTTGGACCAGTGATATATTCTATATGTAATCTGGTATAACTGTCCACGTGGATAGAAAGACATACATACTGCAGACCAGGAATGCCTCGGCAAAATGAAAGTGGTTGGATTTTAAAACTAACAAAATATTTCTTTCGAGTTGACCCTGATTCAAGTGGTAGTTTTCGGTTGCCTGAGGGCATGCATGTTTTCCTCCACACAGTAGAAGGCTTTACTTTATGCTTTTGGCTGTTTAAAAAAATATATAGCTCAGACAGGAAATTGACCAGTGAGGTTTTATTCTTGGCTTAAAGATGTTGTTATTGACCGAATCCTATGTGGTGCAGTCTGTCCATTACTGTATGCAGCAGTGATCTGACTGGAATACGACTTAAATTTGTAGATATGACTTTTTGATTTTGTGAGCTGTAATGCATTTTGGTCATACAGTGGAATTTGTGGCCTAAGGTATGTATTATGGTGTAGTGTAGTCACTGTACAGTTACAGTACTATAACTTCAATGACTTCAAGGTTTTTTAAATTGTGCTTAATGTTGCATGCAGACATCGGGTACAGTATATACAGTACACAGCACTTATTCTGACGGGTGCTTGTTGTTTCAAAGTTAACAAATATTTAATGAAGTGAAGTGGGATATTAAAGCATGAAGTACAGAAAATATGAAAAAGACAAAGAAGCTTTTACTGCGGCTGCTATCCATTACGCCACCTTTTGTTTTACCATTCCAGTCTACAGAGGAGAATCTGAATATCCACAAGCTTGGAGTCCCATATCATTGTATTGATGCTTCATCTGCCTTTAGCCAGCCAGTGGCAGAAGATGTATTCAAATCCTTATGTAAAATGGCTATAATCAATATCTTTTTATCAACAATGATAACAGAACTTCTTCTAAGCTCTACGAAACTTTTAAGCAACCTTCAGATCATTGTTTTGTTTTCTCTGGCAGCAACTGTTTTGGTTCACTCTCACGTTGTTTTTGGCCGCAGATGGCAGTGATAAACCCACTGTACTGTACCTACCAAACAGCAGACAGGTTAGCAACTAGCTGGTGAACATAGTTGAGCATTTAGCAGCTAAAGCGCCAGATATTTGTCTCAGGAGATGGTGGAGACCAAAACAGAGCTAAAAGGAGAGTGAATATTGGACTTACACTCACCAGGTGGCCAAAAACTTGACTCCAAATGAATGACAATGTTGCTCTGCTGGATGGATAAACAGGACCTATGTACCTCTATTTTTGTCATTAAATCCCTGAACTGTTCCTCTCTGCTCAGTGCATTCAGGTCCTATTCCTTGCTGTCTCGCACTCACCCCTGTGACAAGAAACAGCTCCATTACAAGTAAAGGTCCTGCATGTATTATCAACAAAATGTACTTAAAGTATCAGGTATAAGTTTTATTAAATAGAATTATTACTTTTTTTACTATATTAATAAATTGATTATTCTTGGTGATGTAGTAACGTGTCATGTTAAATCCTTATATGCAGAGTAACTCGTAAATACAGCTGTCAGATAAATGCGGAGTAAAAAGTTTAATATTTCCTAGTGAAATGTAGTGGAGTAGACGTATAAAGTAGTAAATTGTAAAGTAGTAAATAGTAATAGTAAAGTGCAAATACTTGTACTTAATGCACGTAGTTACTCTCCAGCACAGTATAGTCAGCACATCACTAACCAATCATTTGGCAGCACATTCTGTTTACATTCTTCATAGTGGGACCGATACACAATAATAGCAGGCTAGGTATTTTTAGTTCAGATATAGTTTATTATCTTGTTTCTGTTGTGATTTGAGTCACTGAACAACATGAAAAATGTGAGGTAATTTTTTTTTGTGCAGTCAGTTAGTCAGTGAGGAATGGTGGAGACCTTCGTTTCTTCTTCCAAGTGTCATAAATTTCGAGCCACCGTTGATTGCTCTGCACGCGACTGACAAAACTTGGTAGCATATTGAGACATAGTCATTCAGTGAATCAGTCATGCTGTCTTACAAGCAGTTACGATCTTCTGTCTTGCTTGACAAACCTGCCACAGAAAATAACAAATGATCACTGCTCACTGGAGGCCTGGACTCCTTTTTCATTCCTCTGACCATCTTGGATTTTCTCATGATTACTTGAAGCTGGTGTAATGTTTATAGTACATATTATACCGCTGATGGCATCTACATATGCCATCAGGGAAATGCAGGCTTAAGTGGCACCAGAACAATCTTATGCCTATTGACACTTTAAAAAGAGATTGAACTGGATAATAGGAGGATTAATCCGGTGACCTTGCAGCTATTGGAGGGTTATATGAGACGCTGCAAACATTTTATGAACATAAATATAAAATATGTTACAAAAAGCTTATGCTAAATATCTCTAGACTATAATTCTAAATAAACCCACATAGCTAAATAAATAACTGAATAATCAGAAATACAAGCTGATGATGATCTAAAAATGATGACGAACAAAAGTAGAAAACCATTTTCTTATTACTTACTGTATTGTTAACTGCATTTGCTTATTGATTTTCATTCTATTTACATCATATAAGTGCTGCAGAAATCAGAATGTCAAATACACTTTTGACTATATTTGCATGCACGTTCAACACACATATAACATACATTTATTTCTCAGGTTGATGCTAACTCTGAATTAAGGTACTACAGCACTTTGTGGATTGTTTAAATTAATGTAGAAACCATTTGTCAATTAATCAAGTGATATACCTGTCCTCCAGGTGCCCTCAGTTTTTCACCAGACTTCCTTATTCACCTGCTCACCTGTTCTCACTTCCCTCATCAGTCCCTCACTACACATACCAGCCCAGATCCTTTGTTCCTTTGTCAGTTTGTCGTAGTTGCTATGCTTCTGTCTTGCCTTGTGTTTTTGCTTTCAAGCTTCTGTCACCCAAACCTGGACCTGAACTTACCAACCAACCTGCCTGCCTGTTACCTGTCTACCTGCTGCTTCTGTCTGCACTTGGGTCCAATCCTGCATTTCCTGAGTCGTGACAATTTCAGTTTAGTATGTTAGAATATCAACATTGCCCTAAACATTGCCCCAGCACTAAACACAAAGTACAGTAGTAGTAGTTGATGGAAATGTCATTCATTTTGAAAACATTTGGACGAAGTATTGGACAAATTGAAATTTTGACCTGATGGTGGTGCTGGGGGAAAAGTCAGATCTCCAGAGTCATTAGGGTACATTGTGAGTGAACCATGAATTTCTGTACCAAATTTCACAGCAATCCATCCAATATATGTCGAATGATGAAAATCCATTTTAAGACGTTACCATGGCTTACAGGTAATGGTGATCAGCATTTTTTCCCCTCTGTCCTTACATAGCCTAAACACCTAATTGAAAACTAATGGACAACTTAATAAATAATGAAAATAATCATTAGTTGCAGCCCTAATAACAATATCCCGTCATGACAGAGCAGAGAGAGACAGAGAGTAATGTACAAACCCTATACTTTGATGCAACACAAGGACAAAGAAACAGTGGTATATAAAGAGACTGTTGTATGGTAAATGATAAAGCTAGTCCATTTGGACCCTGGTGGTGTTGTCTATCAAGCATTGTTTTTCCTTCTCATTTCTTTCCCTTTGTTCATTTTCCAGTAGCCTATCCTGTTAATGTGCAGGCAGAGCTCATGTCAGCGAGCGGCTCACTCCGTTAAGGATTCGTATCGTTAGCCGGGGACGACAGGGCTTTGTTTCACAGCTGAATAAGCCTCTCAGCATGGGATCTAACCCTTGATTAAAAAGTAAAAAAAAAAAGCCCCCTGTGGAAATCTTACAAATGGGGAGGGAGTTAATAGCATTTGAGGTGAAGAGATGCCAAGAAACCTGTGAGGGACGGCATAAATGTGTTGGAGGGCCAGCACCTAAACACATGCACTCACAAATACATGCTTACATGCATGAACGCATGCATGCACAGGCACACACTTACAACACATGTAGCAGATAAACATGGTTTTGGTATGTGATAAATCTAAAGCTTATAGCCTTTGTTTCTCCTCCCATCATTTGTCCTGGCAGGCAATTGAGCAGTAATCTATTTCAGGCCTGTTGTTGAAATGTCAAATATTTTCCTCCTACAATTTGATTTGGACTCCACTGCTTTTGGAAAATGTTTCATGCATTCCTACTGGAACAGAGGGATGTAAAAGCTTTCCTCTTATGGGGATCGGCTTAAATCTCCTCCACGTTTCCAACTTGGCTCAGCTGCATTGAAAGTGGTGAGCGTCAGCCTTTAGGATAAGGCTCCTTCTCTTCCTACATCTTTCATGAGGAGGTCTGGTGTTCTGGATGTTCTCCTTTGTCTGAGGGGAACATCCAGCATCAACATCACTAGTTTGAATTAATGCCTGAGACTGAAGGTTTGAGTCAATGTTAGCTGAAATGAAAATTTGAGGAATTGAGTCTCCAGCTCTGGTGCCACATCTCATACAAAATAAAACAAATATCTTGCTTTTTGTCCACCCATCACAACCAGACTCTTAACAGTATCCAGATAAAATAACATCTGGCTTTACACCAAGATCAGACTACATGATATCAGCCTGATAATGACCCGGCCCGAGAGACGTGCTGCGTTGTGAACGAGCAAGACATTTGCTTGCTTTATCCCGTGTAGTGTGTTGTAGTGGAAGACAACCGACACAACATCTCACGGGATGTCTCACAAGAACACCAGCATGTCAGAATGTCCTTGCCTTCCCTTGCCTTATTTGACAGCTTCTGTAATGTGTTCAGTGACATAGACCCATAGGAGAACAGAGCGCTCTTCTGTGCACCACTGTACACAAGGCAAAGCATGAGAGGAATGATGTTTTATTTCATTTCAGGGAATCTGTAACAATTTTAACTATCATTCTCAGGTTAGATGCATTAAACCAAACTAATCACACCCGTGGATAGAATGTCTTTCTATGTACACATACTATACAGTATGTATGCTGCGCATGTACACTCTCACCCTCTTTCCACTGAATGAGCTGGAAAAAGACAAATCACCATGTGCCGATGAATGATCCCAGGTTTACTTTCATTCATAAAATCAGAATTACAAATGCAAACATGTCAGTGTTGGTGCTACAAGTGAAACAGTGAAGTCAGTCCCTGCATCTTCTTGATTACCTACTGTATGTACGTCACGCAGGTCATGAAAGATAGCAAGCTATGATTAGTTGGGGTCCAACATGTAGTCTAACATGTCTCTCAGTGAAGTCACAGCAAGGATTTATGACTGTCCGATCACCTGATCTGACACAGTGATCATCTCAAAAGACAAAAGCATTGTGTAGTCTGACCCGGGCAGTACATCCACCTTTTATTCAGACTCTTCAGAAAGAAAAAAACTAGGGAAATGCATGCCTCAAAGTCTGGATTGATCCTCAAACACTACTTATTAGCTATTGGTGAGACCTTTAAGAGTCATTTTAATATATAATGTGTATGCAGGTAAGTGTTTAGCGAGAAAACACAAGGTGAGAATATCCATCCATTCATTAATTTTCTGAAGCGTTAATATTGGTCGGGGTCACGGAGGACTGGAGCTTCTCCCATCAAGGCAGGGATATATTTTAAGATGTAATTATATCTGCAACAAATTAATTAAAGCTATAACTAAGTTAAAATACTTGAAATAACGAGATTAATGTTACAACCGCTCAGGTAACACGCATCACTTTAAGTTATTTAAGTAATAAGTATTTGCATTTAGTGCAACAAAAATAATGATGGTTTATTTAAGTGATTGATGGATGACATTGGACCAAAAAGAAAAGGAGAAAAAGGCATTTCCATTTAAATGTTTCAGCTTCCTCAGAAAGAAATTCTTCCTCTACTATGCCTTCTGGACTCCCACTGCACCTGAGAAAACACATTTGCATGGCATATCTCTCCGCATGGCACCTCTATTTCTGTTTTCGGTGGCCTCTCAGTGGCTTTATCATGCTGACGCAGCCCTGCGACTTGCTCCACTTGTCTGTATAATAGGGGTGTCACCCCACCGGCAGCACACAGCTAAAGTCTATTATGGAGTATTGTTCCAATACACTTTTCTTAATCTGCAAGTGCCTGTTAGCAGTTACCCAGAATAAGATGGCACACATGCACGGGCTCACAAGCACATGGGCACAGACAGACAGAAAGACAGATGTGCTGCATAAGTAAACTGTCTGAATCGAATGGAAACTATTTTATCTATTTATAGAGAAGAAAACATTTTGCTACAAGAAGAAAATTTGCATCCATTATGACCAGCTGCTGTCAGAGGAAGACACTAAACCATATGTTTACTGTAGTTGTCATCTACTTACAGTCTGACGAGTAGAAAAAACGTAAATGTAAGGAGGATGTGTGTGCGTTTGTGTGTGAGAAACACTGGAGAGACAGATTGAGCAGCCTCTTTTCAGTGCATTCATCACCCTGAGTAGATCTGCCTCTGCATCCATTGCTTTTCATTATTTTGGGGATGCTGCTTTGTTCCTGACAATGATTTTCTCTCTTCCTGGCTCCTCTCCCTTCTCTGAATTAAAGGCTCCCTGACACTCCCAATGCACCTGCCACAAGAAGCGTTTTCTAATTTATCAACAAGTCATTCAGGAGCACAAACCCACCACCACCACATCCGTCACCTCCTCTCCATCTCTTTCTGTCTCCACTGTGTGATGTGGAAGTGTTTGGGGAGAGCGACAGAAAGGATCTTGGTTCAGAACAAAAGCAGGGTCCCAGGGCTGCCTCAGAAGTAGCACTCTATTAGTGGAACAAGCCCGCCAAACAAAAGAGGGTCAGCCCTGCAGAGACATTAAAATTCTGACAAAAAATTGAGAACGCTGAAAACTTGCCAGGGAATATGAAAATCAAGGAAGTCAAATGGAAACTCCCTCCAGCTCCACCTGTCAAACCCAAAGTTGCCATTTGAAGTCTCGACACAGACCAACGTTAGGATGAAAAGGTCGAGCAAAAGTTTAAAAAGTCTAAAAAGCAAGGATTTGCCAGGCAGTTTAAATGTTCCCTACAGTCGACTCCTTGGGGTTCTGTTTCTACATACACGAATAATGAGACAGTGGGCCCCTGGGTACAGTCATGTACACCTTCTACATAGGAGCATGAACCGCAGATTGAAATAGACACAAAATGTCCACAAACGGCATGCTGTTCTGCATCTCTACCTGTGTTGTTTTGCGTCTCCTTGTGGTCGTTTTGTGTCTCTTTGTGGTCGTTTGGGTCGTTCTGTGGTAATTGTGTGTCTCTCTGTGGTCGTTTTGCGTCTCTTTGTAGTCATTTTATTGACTTAATAACAAGAAATGTTAAAAGTAATTTCAAACAGAGGCTCTGGACCAGGGGTCCCCTGACCCCTCTGGCCCTTGGCCTGTGCCTGGTTGGCCCGTTCAGTAATCCATCCATGTGTTTCTGCTCTGTAAAGTAGATGTCTAAATTTTCATTTCTTGTCAAAATATACTGTGTGTGTATATATATATATATATATATATAGAAAGACCTAAAATTCGTCTACCAGCCAGACTTAATTGTCATCATATTATCCTTCAGGCTTTTTTCCCCCCTTTACTGCTTTCCATTTTTGGGGGGATGTAACAATTTTGATACAGCTGTTACGCATCAGGCCAATCAGTATACTCACACATGCACAATCTTGTTTTTGATCATGTTTATTGACCATGATCCCCAATTTTCTCCAACCAGTTCTTTAAAGTAAAATAACATTAACTGTTCAAAAGAAATGTACAGAAAAAACATGTTAAAAAACTTCTATTTTTTAAAAATGTTTTATAGTCTATGATGTTTACATGCAACCCCCTCTACATCCCTGCCAGTCTCTGTCATTTCTGTACTAAGTTTTCTCAAGAGTTAGGGATGAAACCACTTTTTGATTTATGGCCGCCTGCATGCTGCTGTATCTTAACTCACTCTGCTAAAGACGAGAGCGACAAGTGATAATGAGTTTATCCTCCTTCTCGTCGGAGTCAGACTTTCATCAATATGTAGATTATTGTTTGTTGTAGATTGTTTATCATCAAATTGTTGAAAAGTTGAATGAGTGCCTTTGCAGATAGACAGTAATCAAAAACTTGAGAACATGAGATGTTTACCAGCCGCAGTCTCCATGGTTTTCTATCTTGTTTTTTATAACCAGGATATGATGTACAAAACATGAAAAGGACACCTAAAAGTCTGATCCTAGTTAGGATTCTCAGATGCATGTACCTGTATTTACAGTATTTAAATTCACCATATTGGTAAATAAGCTCATTCGATTTCTTGCCGGGATTTGGATGAGAAGATTGATACCACTCTTGTGTCTGTGCGATAAATAGATAAATATGAAGCTACCACCAGCAGCCAGTTAGCTTAGCTCAAAGACTGGAAACAAGTGGAAACAGCTAGCCTGGCTCTGTCCGAGTTACAAAATTAAAGCTCAGTAGTTACATCGTTTGTTGAATCCGTACAAAAACCACAGTGTAAAAACGACAATTTGCTGTTTTAAGTAGAGTTACGTGCCCATCTATTTCTTGCCTCTGAGCAGTTGCCAGAAAACGAGACTCCAGGAAAATGTCCTTTATATGCGGGACATTAGTCACAGTAAAAATGCATCATTAAACCAAGTTATATATAAGTAAATAAATAAAAATGACATGGTACTTTTGTACAGGATGGGAGCATACAGTATGTATGGACAGTGAGAAGCTTCTATGGACATTTTGAAACTCTTTCCACAGTGAAAACGTGTCATTCTGGAGCTCATTGTGTCTGACATGAATTCAAGCTGACCACAGCTGCTGTTCCTTGTAAAGGAAGAATCTACCTACTTTTAAATAATCAATCATTAATCACTGCTGAGAGGTGTCAGCACAGTCAAAGAACTGTGTTAGTGTTTTAGAAAGAACTGTTCAGGGAAATCTATGGCAAAGTCTTTCATTCAAGACAGCACGAAAAGAAGGTCAGACTGAATTTTCTCATTGTAATCCTCGTTGACATAATGTTGCCCTTGACGGAGTGTGTCCTCGGCTGCAGAGAAAGCGGCCAATTCTTTCACTGCCATTACTGTGTCATTTACCCAGCGTGGGGATGCTGACACAGTGATTATTCCAGCCACGGCGTCAATGGCTCTTGGTAATACGGTCGTCACTCAAGAATAATCTCCTCCTGATCAATGTTTCTAGACAGCAACCATGCTTACATGCCCTCAACCACTGCATTCACAAATACAAACACTCTTATACTACAGGGGCTAATTTTGCCAAATTTGTTTAGTAGAGAACACAATTACTGCCTGGATTACATTCACTGATAAATTGACAATTGAGGTATCCCTATGACAGCTAACCAAACTCTATCTGCTGAATAAGACTACAATATGTGGTTGGGAGCTCTGGGGAAAAGGCTATTAAGTCCACTCCAGGTTAAGACTGTTTTGGTCAAATTCACTTTTTTCAATACAGGAAGTATCTTATATACTATGGTGAAATCATATGGAGGAGGTCAAGATGGTAAAATATGCCAACACCAACATATAGGCCTATTTGGCAACTGAAATGACGCCAGGAGAGAAAGACCCCGTAAAAGCTCATCAAATGGGCTGTATGCAGTTACAGGTAGGTAGTGGTATTCTCTTTTGAGCCTTGATTTTTTAGCCTATATTTGTTTACATTTTGGCAAATTGGCACAATGAAAAGTATGCCAAATCAGCTATTATCAGTTCCTGTTTGTAATGCACCCATGGATGTACAGACAACTATCACTGGATTACTTTGATACTAAAAACTTAAACCTGATGATTCTCAGGCAAGTTCTGAAGCGTCTTTTTTTCATCTTTTTTTCATCTTTTTTCAGATTTATGTATCAGTTAAATTACCCAGGAGCACAGAGAATATTTCATTTCCAGCCGCCCCCTGTAATGTTAATGGGGCTATAGTTGTTGAGATATTTCAGTCTGAACCAATGTGGTGGACCGACTGACTGACATCCCTGGAGCCACCGCTAGCGTTGCTAAAAATCATTATCAGGCAATTGTATATAAAAATAATTCATAGGAGACAGAGTTGCAGGAGAAAACCAGAAGTTAGGCAAATAATACTAAGCAAAAGACCATGAATTAACTCTCTTTCTTACAATCTCTCTCGTATCATCTCTCACATGTTTCTTTCCTCTCTGCCCTCCTTCTTTCAGACCCTCCATATTTCTGTATATCAGGACATCCTTGGTTGCCAAGACGTTGAGTGAGGTTTCCCAGAGGAGTATCTCCTCCTGGTCAGCTGCTCCATATATTACCTCTTGCCATCCTGCTGCTGGCTGTAGATTGCCAGTATGGTGCTTTTTTCCTATCTTTAATCAAGATCGTGGTCTTTCACTTTGAGAGCATGATTTACTTATTTCATGTTCAGATTTTGTAATACTCTCTCTCAAAACTCTACTCTCGCACTCAAATAGAATAGCCCCAGCTTGCACTTGGAGTTGCTCTGCTTCTGCTGAAAAATGATGCTTGCATTCAGATATATTGTTGCTTGCGCAGATTTCCTGCGCTCTCCCTCAAAACCCTGCTGTCGCACTCAGGCTGCTTCTGTGTGCTTGTGAAACATCTGCTCTCGGATTTCTGCTCTGCTCTTGGATTTTTTGTGCAATAACTCTGTCAAAATTCCCCAACCAATAGAATGCCAACTGTAGTGTTAACCAATGAAATGATTGCTGCCCCGTTGCGGGTGCGTTCGCTTTACTTCTTACAGTATCCTGTATGGGCGGTTACTCTCTAACCGGGTTCATCCACCCAACTGTATTATATGTACAGTTAATATATACTGTATACCAGCGACCGTACTTTTTCTTTGACTTTTCTTTTACTATAATACTTCATATACAGTATATACCGTATACCAGTGCCCGTATTTTTTATTTTACTATAATAGCTACATGAAATAGTAGCTGTGTAGCACATCGACGGGAGGCCGGTGAGAGGAAAACGTCGTCACCTTCATGACCCAGGAGCAGGAGTCTAGCGGATCACTGGACAACATGGACCGCCAAAGTCAAGGACCTCAAGCAAGTTTTTCAGCTGCAAGTGAACTTTGTATCCAACCATCTCAGAACAACAAAGGCAGAGATTTGAGATACTACATCCGCAGAATCAGGACTCCTAGGGTCTGGATGTATTATGAGACGATTGTGCACGTGACTACAGGTCAGCATCTGTTCTGCTTTGTGAAAGGAATCAAATGGAGCAATTTGAGATGGGAATTAGCAAGACATACATTTTCCTTCTCGCTGCCTAATTTGTTCATTTGTCAGATCGACGTGACAACCAAGACATGCTGAGTAGGTGGCCAATATGTACAACCTCAATTTCCCACCGCATTAAAATGGGATGAGTATGTGAATTAGTTTTACCTCTGTGGAGTCTCAACTGTGGGAAGGTGTCCATGAGCTCCTCGCTGATAACTCTCTGCTATCATTATTATCTTTGGACAAAAACTCATTCAAACTCTTGAACCTCCATCAGACAACATCCAAAGACTCTTTGACTCTTTGTCTGGCTGCTAATGTTGATCTTTTACAGACACAATGTTGATGTTATGTTGAATAGTTTTTTTTATTACAGCTGATTGAGTCATGGTATGAATAGACTGAATGATCATTTACCATTTCCTGACCACACTAACGTTGAGGCTCAGAGGATGGCAATATCGCTTGGTCCAACACTTTGGTTCAGACTGAAATATCTAACAAATATTGGATTGATTGCTGGGGAACTTTAGTACAGACATTTATGGTCCCCAGAGGATTAATTGTAATCGCTTTGTTGATCCCCTCATGTTTCCTCTATAGCACCATCATCAGGTCAAATTTTTAATTTGTCCAATACTTTATGACCAAATACCTTCAAATCTAATGACATCCCCATTAGCCTCATTTGTACTTTGTGTTTTGAGCTAATTCACCAATGTTAGCATACTAACACACTCAACTATGGTTGAGACTATGGTAAACATTATACCCTCTAAACATCAGCATGTCATTGTCATTATAAGCATGTTAGTGTGCTGATGTTAGCATTTAGCTCAAAGCACTGCTGTGCCTAAGAACAGCCTCACATAGCTGATAGCATGTCTGTTTTCACACATGTGTCATATATCTGGGCAACATAACGCTTTAGTTGTGTGAATCTTTTCATGAGTATCTCAGTGTTTAGATGCTCACAACTGGAAACTGTATGGCTCCAACAATAAACTTGTAATTGTAAACCCAACAATACACTGGAAACTGTTTACATACCAGTCAAGCTGGCAAATCCCAGCTAGTTTTTTTGTTTGTTGATTGTCATATTTGGCATGTGGCTCCTCCTGGTTATAGTAAACAGAATAGACTGTTTTCATGTGCCAACTCATAAACAGAATGCTTGAATGCCTTGAATTTATAATTTGCATGTAAATGCACTCAGCGAATGCTTGGGTGCTGCCTAGATATTAGCTTTGAGTGCAAAAGGGGGCAGCCATTTAAAGATATCTCAGTATATTTTGTTATATGTTAGTGGGGATGGTTAGACAAACACTTTGTAGGTGAAACGGTTTGATAGGGGTCTGTCTGTGCTGATTTTCAAATGGCTTAACTGAGCTTTATGGGAATAATGAAACACTAAACACTAAACATACAGTATGATCAGCCTGCAAATCCAGGTTTACAGGTGAGTTTTTCTACTTAGTTTCAAATATTTGATCATGTTTCACTCTGTTGAACCCTGAGTAGATTCGTTATAAACTGAAAGGTCCTTTGTAACCGTTAGTAGCTGATAAATATTATCTATACATAGCAGGTATTTTTGGTTTGAAAGATAGTGTTCTAACAGGAGAGCAAACAAGTGAGTGTAATTTACATGTTGTTGAGCGTAGCTAAATGCTTTCGGCACCATAAGTTTGTTATCACTTTACTGGGATTTAAAGTAGTTTTCCATTGGCTGATTCATTTGCTTTCATTTAGCTATGCTAGTTTAATCAATCAGACAGCAGCATTTGGTAGGTTGGAGCCAACACACTGACACCAAACTAATAGCTCATGCTGAGTGACGGTAATGACTAATGTCTACTTAATCTGCATTCAGTATCACAGCACTACTTGACTGTGACATATCTGTTTAGTTATGCATAAAATTACCCTGATTATAACATACACAGAAGTAATAGGAAGGTATTCTTGCTGATAATAGCCAAGATTCATTATTGTTTGGGTTTGCATTTATAAAGTTAGGCCAAAATTCAATCTCATCTACTTGGGGTGCAGAGATTTATGTTTTCTTTTTTTTTTTTTTTACAATGCCACAGCTCTCTGTATGAGCCAAGGTGATAACAGCAAAGTTACAGCACAAATACAAAATTGTTTTTTCACACAAAGAAGTAATTATAGTATTGAAGTTTTATTCATCTACAGCAATCACTCAACTTTTGAGAAGAAAGGTTCTACTTTATAAAGATATTTCGATTTATAACACAAAGGTTGATGATAAACTTCTTGTTTCGACTTAAAACCAAACAGAGGGGCAGATATATTTATATTTAAATCAGCAACTTTGCTACGGTTTTCCTTCTGCTAATAACCACTATTCAGGAAATACAGACACAAAATAAAGATAAGTAGCCTAAAACAAGTAAAGACAAAGTATCTGTTATGACGCCAATCATAAATGAGTTATAAATATGCTTGGAAAACACAAAAAAAGGGTTGGCATGATAACTTTAAACAATTTGGGAAATGTGGTTACTGAAGAACAGACTGCTGCTCCACTTCCACAGTTCCACAAGCACACACACACACACACACACACACACAGATATCCGTGCTAAAACCTGTGTGACTCAGTTTAGACCAAATACAAGCTGATTGAACTTCAGCCTCCTGTGAGATAAATCCAGCTGATTTAAAGGAGCAGCAGTGAACAAAGTAACTCTCAGACTGTGCTGAAAGGCCTCCAGCTCTTTTACTTGTGGCATTGTTAATAGGTCAAGGTAGAGAAGCTACAACCCCAGAGGAATATCAGGCGTGCAGCATTACTTTATGTGTAACAGAAGGTGTGAATTGAGAACTCAGGGGAGATTTACCTTTTCTTTTTTTGTCTGTCTGCCCTCAGAGCGCTAAAGAGCATGCAAAGCTAAATAACAGGCGCTAGACTGAGACCACACGTGAAAAGAAAACAGATTTTATGCTCTGGAGAAAATTCAGTTAAATATCAGCAACGGGACGTGACATTTGAAGTTATGTGCTCTACTTGCTCAGATAAGTCTTTATGCCCTAACTCACGCACCGCAGGCTACTTATCTTCCTATCTCCTCAGCTGGCTCTGCGTTGACCTATCAGCCGAGAGGTCAAACTGACTCTTTCATTACTATTCTTGGGTTTGGCTACATCGCAGGCAAACAATTCAGGACCAAATAAATAAGTACATAAAACCTTTTCATTATCTGCTGTTTGAACAATAGATAACAGAATGCATTTACTTTTTTAGTTTATAGTTTATATACTGTATGCCAGAGAGATGTTTGGGGTCATGATGAAAGGTCACAGCCTTTTGGCAGATGCTCCACTTGATCTCTTGACATGTGCATGAGTTCTGACCTAACCCTAAATACATATCTACACACACAAACACACACACACACACACACACACACACACACACACACACACACACACAGTATCACAGATCTCTCCTGCCATACAAAGAGGAGCTGTATTTTGGCTGTCAGGCATATGCTCATGTGGTTCTCTTAATTCAATTGACTGAGTTACATTGATATCCAGATCAATTCAATCTGTAGCTGTCATGACCTCAGATATATATTATGTTTGGGTTATTAATCAGGGTATAATTACAGTGTTGCCACGTCCCCGCTCCCTAATCCACCTGCAAATACAGCTCACAAAGTCAAGAGACAGAAATGATGCGTGTTGTTCAGACTATACATTTTCTGTCAACTGCAAACATCTTATGTTATGTCAACTCAAATTATATGAAACGGAGCATGCAGCATGGGTGTTATTTATATACAACATATAAATCGGCCAGATGTGACAGATCCACATTAAATATGGTTTCTTCCTTCAATTCATTTTTTAAAATTCAGTTTCAACCATCAGCTACATTCACTGACAAATCAGTTTTTAGCACCAAAGTGATGCCTGCCATGATGTTACCTTACACAAAAAGGATCCGAATGATTTCCATGCAGTGAAATAAAGAGATCATTGGTCTTGGATCGGTGTTGAGGTATTGTTATCAGTAAGGCCAGAAAAAAAGTTGCAGCCCTTAACAGAACCCTATCAGAACCTCGACCACTAGAAGCAGCATCATACAGCCATGTTGTGCCATCTAAAACTGTTACTTATTATATAATTACTTATTATTCAAACATGATTGCAATAACAGGCAAAGTTTTGGTTTTCTGAAATCATAAAAGACATTCAAAGAGGATTAACCTTTCCCTTCTTTTCACCCTCAGAACCTGAGGCACAACTACCCTGAGGTGAATTTAACATGGCTTTAACCTGGGGAGTAAAACAGGAAATATATTTGTGTTTATTTACAGCAACAGTGTCACAAAGTGACTGGAGGCAAGCGTGTCAAATATTAACACTGATTCTTGAGCGGACGATTATTTGCATTGATTTTGTTGTAATCTGGTTTGTCATTATGCAGGCAGACAGGCAGAGAGCGCAGTGTTTGAGCTGTCATTCACACTTACAGGCCAAGAATTATAGCTTTCTCTGGAGTCTTTTACAAGCCTCACATCTATAAAGCTTGACAGCTTAATACAAACACACAGAGATTTACACAGAGGGTAGTAATTCCTTAAGAGGAGATAACAGATTTCTGAAACTCTGTCATGTATAAGTCTGTTTGGAGTGGAAGATACATGACTGACTCTGTTACATCAACTGTAAAAAAAAAACCCAAAACACTATAAAGTAATTTTTGAATAAATCAAGCCAAATGCTATACGATAAAAGTTGTATTGTAGTTGTGTGACTGGCTGTAGATACAGATAGACGACAGACATTAAGCTCTGCATCATTCAACAAATGTTTAACAGAGAGAGAGAGAGACAGGTGAACAAGAGTGGGGCAGCTACAACCTTCAAGTGACTGAGTGATGTGAACGGCTGCAGAACAATTCAATTTCAATTTTCAACCTGGAGTTTATTTACCATGGTAAGGGATTATAGAGCAAAGACTTTGTGCTGCTTAAAATGTAATTCATGTGGATTGACAGGCCTCGTGGTGAATACTAAAAAAAGGAGCCAATTTATGATATATAAGCATCATTTTTAGATCCTCAAATGGGTAAAAATATGTCGTAAATTACACACAAATTCACACTCACTGCTCAGTAATAAGGTATAACTGCGTAAAATAAATAGACGCTGGCAGGATGCCTGGCAGCACATTCACAGGAGATAATAGCTGCTGATTTAATGAGCATGCTGTCATCAAATGTCAGCAGAGCAGCGTTCAGTGTAGACATAAAGATATACCAATAACATAAAGATGATTACTGTTGGGATTAAAGACATTTGCATTTCCTACCTGATTGACTCAAACTCTGGTTTACCATGAGGTGAATACCTTGTGTTGTATTATGTTAATCACTATTTTGCTAGATGTGTAATTAAGTCTCTGCTCAGTGTTTACCAATGTGTGTATTGCCTCTTAAAGATACACCAAACTGCTCTCTCTGATTTGTGAGGCAAAGCCGTCTCCTGGTAACCTGACCTTGGAGAACGAACTCCTAGGGCTGCAACTAACAAAATCATTTTAATTATTGATTTATGTTGATTATTATTTTAGATTAATCTGTTTTAGTCTATAAAATGTCAGAACACAGTGGAAAACGTCCATCACAATTACCCAAAGTGAGTCCAAAGTGACGTCTTCAAATGGCTTGTTTTGTCTGATACAACTCAACACTTTCATATTCTGTTTGAAGTGGCATAAAACAGAGGAAAGCTGCAAATTCACCTACTTTATAATGTGTTAAACAACTAAAGGATTATTAGTATTGCTTTTAATTCATTCATTAGATTAACCTGTGGCACTTTGACAACTTCTCTAGCCAATTTGTTTAATTTATTTCATTTGCCTGACACTGTGTTAATGTTTCCCAATTTCCTTTTGAGAGGGGGGTTTATTTAATTTGTTTTGCCCTAACCAATCAGTAAGTGACGTAACTGTCCCACCAACGCCATTTACAGTCGAAATGGATCTGCGGCAGCGATTACTAGGAGCAGTAACTTAAACCTGTGATAGCTGATTTTTTAAACACTTGGCGGCAGCGGAAACAAGTCGTGAACACAACACTGGGTGCGTTTCCATCCACCTGTCCATGTCGTGCAGACTTTGTCTGTGAATAGAGTTTGCGCAGTTGTTGTCCAAAGGGTGGATGGAGATGGATGGTGAGTGGACCTTAGGTCGAATTGTTTTTTTCTGTCAATCGTCTCATCAGTTAATCAACAAATCACTACTAAATTCCTTCACTACTTTCTTTTGAAACCATGCTCGACAGTACGGTATGTATGGGTTAGTATGGCCCCTCCTGCCTGTTTAATGCTAAGAAACACCACATCGCTTTTGGCATCTCTGCCTCAAGGTGAAACATTTGCTGAATCAACAAGATCACATTTCATAAAAATTTCGCACTCACTTTCATGGTTCAGTACTTCAGGAGGTGATATACGTGGGGGCTTAACACCATTTACGGCTTCAGATTTTGAGATTAAACCTCTAAGAGTTTGTAAGTCTTTGCTGGAATTTTATTAATGCCATGTTTCCATGTCATCCCTCTTTCTGTAGAGCTGAGCAATGATCTTGCCCAGTGCCACCCCTGGTCTGTCAACCACAGTAAATAGTAGCTGTAACCTCATGTAGTAATTCTTATGAGCGGTATCCCACTGATGTTTCAGGGAGCAAAGCAGTCTCACAGGCAGAGAAACCCACAGAGCCGTGAAAAGAGATGGAGACCGCCATGGGTGGCCTCACACACTTTGCCACAGGTGTAGTGAGTGTAAGCACACACACAAACACACACAGGTTGGTGGGGACTGAGTTGACATATTGCCTCCAGAGTCTAAGACAGTAAGCAAGAAAATACACTTTCCACGTCTTCCATTTAATCTCTGGGAGATTAAAGAAGGACTGGGGAAACACAATCAACTGCTTTCTGAGAGGTGGAAAAGATGAACGAAAAGACAAAAACCGCAGATCCCTTTTATATATAAAATCCAAAACACATGGCGATCATTCAGGAAAAGGCTGTTTGCAGTGAGGTTTTTAAAAGAAAAAAATGGTGAAATAGGAACACACACATCAGCGTTGGTGAGGTGCTGACTGAGGCAGGTTACTGGCAGAAAATGTAATGAAGGGAGCGGACTGGGTTGGGGTTTATGTGACCTTGAACAGGATGGCGGTTTGAAGTTTCCCCTCACTCCAAACTCAACTTATTTCATACTTCCATTACTTCCTAACTTTACAAGTTGACCTAAGTTCAGTATAGAGATGTCACAATGTGATTTTTTGTCAACTCCTTCTCAGACCCACCACCCTAACACCAAACATAGTTCTGATAGATTGAAGCAAGCTGTGCGCTGGAACAGAAAGTCCCCAAGGCAGAGCTTCTGAGGGAGGCCTCTGAGAAGAAATTCACACAGTATGAGCTTCTAGTCAGTCACTGCTGCTGCAGCAGCTGGAGTCGTAGATTTATGCCATTTGGGGTTAGATGCAGGGGCTTTGCAGTCCACTCCATCTCTGCAGCAGTCTTCAGTATTGTGTTTGAGAGGAAAAGAAAAGCCATCTGAGACGTTAGGAGAAGCACAGCCACAAGCTGAGGCCGGATGAAACCTCGGCTGGTTCATCTGAGGGAGGATTTTCTGAAGATGGAAGACCAGAAACAGGAAACTCACTGATTTCTCTTCTCTTCCTATGTGTATATCAGATTTAGTCATCAATATATTAATAGGTTGCACTGACATAACATGAAACAAGAACAGGTACATTTTATCACCCCTGGAAATATGCAGAGCGCTGTATGTGCTGTGTGTGGAGGTGTGGAGGTGTGGACATATAGTGGGTGAATACACCGCATATCTGCAGTTTCTGATTCATTTTACTGTATGCATGAGAAAATTGTGGAGGAGTTTGCCCTTTACTCACCACTCGTCTCCTTACCCCAGTTGCTGTCATAAACTGGAATGAAGCTACATTATATGAAGGTGTGGAAATCTGTAGAGCTATATAGGGTCATTTGTTCCCTTCTTTCCCAACTCTCCAGACATCATGTTCTGATATAAAGTTAATGTGGAAATAAGGCAGCTCCCACTCTTCACCCTACATCCCCAGGCTCCAGCCCTGTCAGGAGAATGAAACGGGGACAGCCACCAAGTTCACCACGACTCCTCTTTCACAGCAGCTCCTATTACTACACATTCACCGATTTCAATACAACATAGATGTCACATGACAGTGTCACACTGAATGCATTACTGATGGGTTTCTGGCTTGTACTGTCCTGGCTTGTGTGCTGTACCTGACACTCTGCCATTCGGGAGTGGAAATTAAGTAGTGACAAGTAGAGCTCGACTGACAAATGCGTGACATATGTAATGTTGTGAAAAAACACTGGAACATCTTATCTGTTGATGAGATTGGCAAAGAGATTGTTGGAGTTGAAGAGTTCGGGTCCAGGCCAGTGTTGAAGTCCGGACCTCACCGCCAATACTTACTTCGCGCACCTGCTTCGCTACTGGAGTCTAACAGGTTCAAAGAAATTCACTGGAGAAGATCAGAGTTCCATGCAATTAGAGTTTATTCTTTTGACAGAAATAAACCCGAGTTGATTTCCGGAAAGCAACCGAAGACAGCCTGACTGTGCACTTCCTGTTTTCTGCCGGTTTGATGAGAGAGGGTATACAGAGCTTGATTCAGGTGATTTTAGAGAAATCATCGTTGATGGTCATTCATCACCAACTAAGACAGAAGATGGTAGGGCACTAATGAGTGAGATGGAAAAAAAAAATGCACGCAGTTGGCCAGGGGAGGCCGTCTATACAGCACAACAGTGAGACTGTAAATCGCTCTAATGAGGGATAGTGAGGCTAGATAGCGACTACAGTAGTGGCATAGCGTTATCGAGAGCTGTAAATCTCCCTAATGATATAATAGCATCAGCCAGGCCAAAACAGTGGAATAGCATAAGTCAGGGCTGTGAATCTCCCTAATGATATAAGTTTCGATTTCATCACACTTGCAAGAAACCACTTAACTCCTCTGATTACACACAATGTCTCTTATACATGCAACACTTAACATTTGATATGGATACAAATAAATAAGTAAGTAAATAAAACTTTAAGTGATATATTTGAATGCATTGACCATTAGTTATTATGTTATAATAACAGCACTCTATACATATGGTTTACCACAACAATATCTTGAACTCTCTTCCGCTTTTCTCTTTTTCTAGAGCAAAGAATGTCACGCTGGTACAGGTGGACATACAAAAAATCTCTACCCACCAGGGACGTTTGGACATTGCCACAGGTTTTGTTGTGCTGCATGCTCTAAATATAAAAAGGTTAATACTTTTACCAAGTATTGACCTTCTTGTATATATCAAATATGGCATCCAATATGTAGGAATTGTCTTTCTATACCAGTGGATCCCATTCCCAGTGTGCAAGCTAACATTTGTATGTATTTATGTCAATATGTGTATGATAATGTGTCAAAGCTATGAAACTATATTCTTCTAATGTGTTTGTAATGACTTGACCTGCTGGCAATTGGCTTCATGTGTGTTTAATCAAGCCCTAGATCACTGACTAGGTGCACCTGCAGAGTAACCCATATATAGGGCTGCTCCTCATGAATGCCTCATTTTGCACTGAGGAAAGTCCAACGTGGATGGAAACGTTGGCTCTCTTGCATATTTTTTTTTCTTTTCACTGTCTGTACAGCCCTGTAATGTATCACATGGAAATATTTAAAATCCACTCTCCAGTCTGAATCTCTTTTTTGTTCTCTGTGTGAGAGTCCTTTGCTGCATTGTAACCGACATTCCCATCAGACTCATCTGTACTTTGAGTTTAGAGCTATGTAGCAAATGTTAGCATGCTAACATGATAAACTAAGATGGTGAAATTGGCAAACATTAAACCTTCTATAAACCAGCATGTTAGCATTTAGCTCAAACCACCCCTGTGCCTATGCACAGCCTCAGAGCTGCTAGCGTGGCTGTAGACTTAGTAGGTATCTTGGTCACAATTCTTTAAAACAAAACTTAAGAATCCTTTAACATCCCTGTTCTCTCTTTCCCTTCATTTTCTTTCATCTGTCTCTACTATCACTAAACACATAAAATGCCCCCAAATCCCCAAATTCTTAACTGGAGAAATATCTATCTCTGATTTCTTTAAATATCAGTATTGGAATAAAAAACAAAAAAAAAAAAACAGTATTGGTTGGGTGCTCTTGTTAATTAAGTTCTTTCATGTACTTGTTTGTACTTCTTTGAGTACAGACTAAATTCAGTAATTCTAGATGCACTGAAACTGAAATTTGTATGCACTTTTCAACTACTGTAACTACACTTGGAAATGCGAGAATAAGGCTAATGAATCAGGGTGTTATGGCATAAAAAGTGGGATATTCCATTCAGTTTGGTTTTGAAAGCTTTATCCTTAATAAGGCACTTTTTGTGAGAGCTTTTTAATGAAGGACAGATGGTCACCACTTCGGGGATCGTTACTGAACTGGAGAAAGATTGGTTGGTTGTGTTATGGTGAGGGAAGGACCCAGGCGCAGACAGCGGGTGGAGGTAACAACGGGTTTCTTTATTGGGGGAAAGGCAGGAAGGGAGGCAGGTAGGCCGGCCGGCAGGGCAGGCAGGTAGGTAGGTGGACCGGCAGGCAGGCAGGGCAGACAGGTAGGGCTAGCAGGGCAGCCAGGTAGGTAGGGCTAGCAGGGCAGACAGGTAGGTAGAGCTGGCAGGGCAGACAGGTAGGTAGGCAGGCAGGCAGGCAGACGGGCAGGTAATCTGGCTGGCAGGTAAGCAGTGGAGCGGGCAGGCAGGTAAGCTGGGGAGCGGGCAGGCTGGCAAACAGACGGGCAGGTAATCCAGAACATGAACCACAACCTCCAATAGTACACATGAACAAGGACAAGCACAATGAACCGACGAGAACCAACTGAAAAGGACAGGTACAAATAGGGAAAGCACAGACGAGGGGACGAGACACAGGTGTGGTACAAACACAGGTGAAAACACTGAGGGCTGAGACGGGAGGCGGGACACAAGACCGAACTTCAAAATAAGAGCACCCAGGGACCAAAACCGTGACAGGTTGGATGTTTTCATACTGAAATGGTTACCGTCAAGATGCCACATTTGCTCTTTCACTGAGATGATATGGATCTCAAGTAACTGTTACTGAGAGTGGGCTTCAAAAGCATCATTTTTATACAGTTGACTAGCTTTCAGCATACTCTTGCTTCTATCTAAGAAATATTTAAATCAAGTAGATACCATTTTATTAGATTAAAAAGCTACATTATGCAGATTACGGGAAAAGCCAGCAGCTCATAGAGTAGTGTGAAGAGTAGACAGGTTTGCAAAGAACTTACTTCATTCAGTTTTAAAGAAAATGTGAAAAGACGATGTGTCACTTTCAATGATAAAGAATATCTCTGGGTGAAGAGGCAAAAAGTGACAGTATATCTGTCACCGACCATGAATAGTATTTCTAAGATAAATAGGATTGGCAGAATATTGTATCCTTCAGTTTACACCGTTGTTTTGAGCTTGGCGTCAAACCACAGTGACGTCTAAGGCATCAGCATGTTGAGCCTTTAGGCAGCACCGTTCAAGAGCGGGATCAGCTCAAATAACATGTTGTATGATTCATGTTGTCTGTACCCTCTCACCCCGTACAGCTTATTTATACATACACTTTTCCCACCTGGACTCCACCATTTAAAAAAAACAAAACAAAAAAAAACTTACAGTACAAGAATCTTGGAGCTGTCAATTTAAATACATGTTGAAAGTGGGAATGTGGCAACAGGGCAGCTTTCTCTCGTTTTGTGGTCACATCTTCTTTGCAACAGATCAACTGACACCATTTATTGCAATCACAGGGAACAGCCTGGGATATTCTCTATCTACAATACGGTAAACCCACGTGACCAAAGAGATTAAAGTCATTAATTGGCCATGCCCTTAAATTTGGTACAGACATTCATTCACAGGGTGTATCCTGCTGACTTTGGTGATCCCCTTACTTTTCCTAACATTTAGCTCACAGAGCTGCTAGCATGTAGCTACCAGCTGTAATCTCTTATTTAAATTTGATTTATATATAGTTGTTACACCACAACTGCATGCATTTACTGACTTTAAATGTGTTAACTATTTGTTGCTTACTGTATTTTATTTTGCAACTGTTGAAGAAATGAAATGAACAGACAGGAGAAGAGGGGAAAAGCTGCTATTGAGCTAAAAGTCTCTCTGTGCACTGCATAACATTGATTTAGTTGGATGAGTGACTTTTTTTCTCCTATGAAAGATGCACTGCAAAACGTGGGGTAGCACAATGTGAAATCCCACTTCTTATCTTTGCGGTTATGTTAACTGGAGTAGCAGCTGTGGTGACAACAGCTATTCATTAAATAGATTTAAGCACAAGATAAAGCATAACACTAGGATGTTATCCTGAGAAAGGATAGATTATATAAGATAGAAACTGAAGAATGACCTTGGTCTCCCTGATACTGCCATCATCTGCTGTGCGAGGTCATCCCATCAGATCATACGTACATGAAGCTGGATGGTGTATTACTCACATCTGACTTCCATTTAATCAGGAGGCTAAGACAAAAGCGTCTCTATGATGTACTGCAGCCCAGATTAATTGATTTAAAAGAAGACTTTAGTCAGTGTAAGAATTCATATCAACTGTGCTGTTCATTTGGCACAGGGCAGTCGAATTACCATTTACATATCATGGACATCGTTTGGTTAAAGGAATCAGAGAGGGGAGGTGCTGTGATGTCTCTCTGCTTGTCAGTATGATGTTGTTTCTTCGAAGGCTTGCTAACACTACCAGCTAAGGCTACGGTCAGCCAGTGTTCCGCTATACTTGACACAGCAACTGCTACCACAGTCAGGGGAGTAAATGTATGAAATCTACCGCGGAGTGTGGAGTTCCTCTTAAAGCAACTCAGCGTATTGAAATCAAAACAGGCCTTGATTTGTTTTTGACAGGTCATCATCAAGGTCAATTTATAAGTGGATGAGAAGTCCTAGAGTTGTTCAGAGTTATGAAAAGTTTTTACATCTACAGTTCCTCAGCAACTGAACAAACTCCATCTGCTGATGAGGACGGTGTGATATGGTCAAAAGCTCAAGCAAGCAAGTAAGTAGACTTTGAGCTGAGACTTTGTCAGTTGCTGTTTCAAAGGTCAAGGTTGTGATTTATTTCTATTAGATATTTCAGAAGAAGAAGAGTGGGTATAACTGGGTCATTTTTCCACTTTTCCCACACCACTGTATATTACTGACATGACCAACTTAGAGTGTCTATTAATTAAACCATCTGGGCACCTGAAAAGGCCATATAAGTATTTTATTTTTTCACAAGCACATCAAGACGGCATCAAAATCAAAAACACTTCCCCCAAGATACAAACAGTTCCCCCAAATAACTGTGGTACTCTCTGAAAGATGTCACTAAGGCTGCTGTCATGGCTGTAATGGAGGTATTGTTATCTGTAAGTCAGGCGAGGAAGCAAAGGAGATGGTTTTTGATCCTGGAATCTTAAATCAGATCAGAGGACACTGAAATTAAAAAAGACGAGGTTTCCAGCCCTGGTGGATTAGCTTCACAGGTGAAGCACCTACAGTAATTTACACTTGAATATGGTGATGAAAGAGGCTATTTGCTTGTACAAAGCTATTTTCAAGGGTTTGTGTGCATTATAACTTCAATTTGCATAAATTTCATAGTGAATGAACGCTTTTAGTTTGAACAACTGAACAACAAACCTATGTGCAAATTGTTCCTGAAGCACAAATGCACACTGGTTGAAAGCAGCATTATTAAAGGTGGTTTTGGGTCAGCTAAAACAGCACACAGGGAAATTTTACCAACAACATAATTTGTTGGATGGTCCCTCAATAAACTGTCTGTAATTACAGTGAAATTTCATTTGAGGTTACCTAATAGGTTCTGGCAGACCTACTGGATAGACCACTTCCAATATTTTTCCAGACCTTTCTTTGATCATTATTAGAGGCTCACTGTAATTGCTGCCCAGTCAACTATTAACATTCAATTACTGATAATGATTTTTGCAGTTTCTCTCCCATTGTCGCTGTAAGACTCCTACGGGCCAATCGGTTATTTGTAAAACAATCAAACTAAGAAAATGCACATGTTCCCAGCTTACTAAACACATCCAATCAAATAAATGTATACTGCATGCCAGTGAAGAAGGGAGCCTAAATCAAGAACTGCACAATGAAAGCCGAAATGATCTGTATTCATTGAATCACCCAACTCAATTCCCAGAGAGCCAGTGAGTGGACAAGCTCAGGTTCAGGGTCAGTCTTTTGATCTTGAAGTGACTCTCCAATATGGCTTACTATTGACATTTCTCAGTGCCTCCCAGCAGGGACTTAGACAGCAAAGACCATATCGACCTCATAATCAGACAGATAAAGGCAGGACCAAGGTCGCAGTGTTACTGTACGTGTGTGAATTCTGCTGAAAGCTGGAAGATTTTCAGAAAGATAACTTAAGGATTTCGACAAGCACGATAGAATTGTCTGCCGTGTATCTACTTTGGTCCTGAGTCTGGTTGAGAATAAATATGAAGCTCTGTGTTTTAATGGTATTGTAACTCCTGCAATGAGTCAAAACTAAACAATCAGGCAGAGGAATAATGTGGCTTCTTAAAAACCTTCCTAATACTGGGCTATCTGATTAATCTTTTGTTGATCTGAAAAACCATCTGGGTTGGTTCACAAAAGACAAGAAGCAGTTTACTTCCTGTCTCGCACCAACGTTTGCTACTTTTAAGCACAAAGTTGATCTTAATCACAACTAAAAAGCTTAACTAAGTAGTTGCACTTTCCTAGATCAGAAAACACTCCCATCAAAAATTACACCACAAGGTCTACTGTTTGTATTAGCTGTTCTGGAGCTTTCAGTCGTATCACACCATCTAGCAGATGAAGTTTGCCCAGTTGTCCTGGAATAGTAGATGTTTAAACATTTAACATTTCAAACAGTTAAGATGTAAAGTTCATTCTTGATCTTGGAAACAGCAGCTGACCTAACAATCTCACCACAAGGTCCATTTAGTAGCTGCTGTGGAGCTTTAGATGGGAAAACCTAGGTTGCAGGGTTACTACACGTGTGTGAATTCTGCTATAAGCTGGAAGATTTTCAGAAAGATAACATAAAAAGATTTCGACGAGCACAATGGAGATGTCTGCCATGAATCTACTGTGGTGGGGTGGGGGAGAGCTGTGTCCGAGACAGATAATCTACACTTTCTGAAGTAATTGGCCAGGTGTGTGGAGGTGTGAAAGTAAGTTGTCATAAAGCTTTTACACCTAACCTGTTTGGTTCAGTTTGTTAAGGCTGGTGTGGAAGCTGTCAAACTCTGGTGCGGACTAATCAGCTGGACAAAAGAAATGGTCTTCCCCCATGTGGGTCCATGCAGAGCAGTGATGCAGAACGACAGTCACCAAAACTGTCCAATCAGTGAGCTACGTGTCAGCCCATGACATCATGTTTGCTCCTCTTGGTTTGTTTGTAAAAGCTCAGTGTGAACACTTCAGGTCACTTGTTTAACAACGACAAATGCCTTTGAGGAGAAACTGTCTGAAAGTGTGCGCCATTTGTTATCCCCATTTCTACTATTTATTACATCTAGACTTTAAAGACAGGATTCTTGAAGAGAAGGAGGAGGCTGTGACGGCAGGCTTGTTCTACCTTTGAGTGTGGCCTTTCAGGATAGGTAAACTCTTTTGGCTTTAGACGTCAACCGACACATTGTACAACCTTAATTCCTGTTATACAAAAAGTAAGGATTCCTCTGATTTTCAAAGAAATTCAAGTGAGTATATTAAACAGCTCATGAGTACTTATATGGTAAATTATAAGAAGTGTGATGAAGCATATTTATCATGTGAAGCACACTGTGGATACCATTACAACTTCACACCACCAACAGTAGCATCGTACATTCAGCTCGTGTGGTGTTTACACATGAGCCGTCGCCAAGGCAGCGTGTCAAAACGAACAGCTGTCAGAACAACACAAGTGTGTTTTCTATTGTGTGACTGGTGCAGGAGAGTTAGACACTTCTTGAGACAAACAATTCTGCGGCAAACTGTACAAATGAAAAGCAGCAAATTTTGATTTATCACCACATCCTTTTTCTTTCCCAAACCAGCACTTTATTAGTGTTCAAATGTTACCAGCTGCTCCTGGCTTTATGTTTGCCACTTGTCATTCTTCTCTGCGCTCACACTGAGAGAAAATTCACTCCGGTTTAATATTTTATTCTCACTGCAACATTAACAGCGTGTTTAATAATGTACTGAAAGTCAGCGTTCAGTTACATTATGGGCTGTTGGGATGGAGTCTTATTGGGTGACTTGAAAGATAAGTTACTTTTGTTAGGAGAGCGAGTGAACATTGTCACCCTAAAATTTGAGAAATTTCAGGCGTGATTTCATTCAACTTCTACTACAACTTCCAATTCATCCATATGCTCAGCAGCAAATGCTGGAGTGGGTATACTGTATCAGTTGCTTTCACACAATCAGCTGCAGAGTCAGCTGTTTTGGATTGCTCTGTGAATTGTGAGCTCTGTGAGGTTCAGTTGACATCTCTTGCAAGAGAAACGAAACCATCTGGGACTGATGTGTTGTATATCACAGTTTTTATTTTTCACAAAACCTGATAAATTTTGTCTTTTTATGGTTTAAATCCAAAGGTTATATCAAATCTATCACCCTTTCAAAATCTTGTACCTAATTTCAATATCATTACCTGCTTTGCTGGATGATACTGAGGACATGAACTGTGAGCCATCATGCCTCCTACTGCAGTAATATCAAGCTCTGTCACATCTTCTCTTGCTGAAGGAGGCAGCCGTCTTCACCGCCCTCAGCTCAGCCTCAGCTCAAAGTCTCAGTAAACTTCTAGTGATGATGCTGAGCACACGGGGTGGGAGCCTTTAGTCTTCGACCTGCCAGCAGTAACCACCAACCTCCCCCGTATTTCTCGTCTCTGGAGGAAACCTCCAAACCGACTTCACCGCCCTCACCTGCAACTGAGGAGCTCACTCGTACTCCTGCTGCAGCCCTGAGGGGACAGAGGTGCTCGAGAGAGGAAAATGGAGACTAAAGGGAAGGGAAGAGGAGAGGAGAAAGGACTCCTCTAGGTTTTTTTCTTTAAAGTAACAAGCCCTCAGAAAAAGAAATTTTGAAGAATGATCAGCAAAGGACTGGAGGATGATACCTTTCCACAAAAAAGAAATCTGACATTCTGTTTTTAAAAAACATAAGACATTAAGGTAAAGTAGATTCAATTACAAATTGAGTCCTCCACACTCAACGGCAAAATCCGTCATTTGTCAATGCCTTCTAAAATGACACATATGTGCTTGACAGAAACAAATCATATGACTGTTATCTGATTTGCCACTTGCTGTGGTTAGTTTTAGGCACAAATACTTCTTGGTTATGCTTAGGAAAAGATTGCAGTCATCGTTAATAGAAACAAATATTAGTAGAAAAAGAGAAAGGGAAACAAATCAAAGTCATATCTTTTGTTGGCCCATCCATCCCAATCTAGCATCACACTACTTCCAACTTTGGGAAATAATATGGGCAAATAAATGTGATATGTCCCAGTCACACTGATCTGAATATGTGATGCAAAACCTGAATATTTGGTTAAGGAATTAGATTTAGAGTTGCATGCTAATGATTTCTGAAAATGAAAACGTAAATTTAGCAGATATCTAATTAGAGTTTTTGTAGCTGTCTGACTAACTTGGTAATCTGGCTGTTTGAATTTTCCCTCAGGCCTTCTCCTGTTGCATTCATGCTCCTTTGGTTTGATTTTTAGTGATCATCGTTTAAATCACACCTCTTATTTCAATTTCTTGCAAGATTCTGCAAAGACGTACAGTATCAGACTGCTTTCATTTTAGCTAATAAACTGGCAACTGTATATTGTGGTGGGATACTATGGTTTTACTTTGGTTTAACTTGAGTTACTTTTAGTTTAAGGATGACTCTGTGTTCACTTTGTGTTCTGAGGAACTTCTGCTACCAGCATGATTCACTGCTCCATCTGGCATCGACGCCAACAAACACACCTGCAGTCACAGTGAGTGTTTATTGTATTTAACTTGCACTGTGTGATTCAAAATGTTAAATATGCTGCAGCCTCAAAATATCATGATCTACTGTATGAATAAATGTGGGTATTTATGACTAACAAGATGGGTGCAAACAAATTAATCTGTCTGAAAACAATAATTATAGTTGCAGGAATGGGTGAAAGGCTGAAACTGCTCGACAATGACGGGCATCAAACTCCCTGCAGCAGGGTGTCATTGTTATAAATGGGCACTGAGTGGACAACCTTTGATCTCACTGAATTAGTGATCAGACTGGCAGAGCGAGTGCACACTTGCCTGTGGTGGAGGACTCTGTCTCCCACAACCAGGAGGCAGTCCTCCAAAAGGGTGAGAACAGAAGGTGAAATGCCATCCCTTCTATGGTTTTTAGCCATGCTAGCTGGATGACCCTGTGAATGGCAATGTCAGTCTGTCTATATATCTCAACAACTACTATATGGATTGTTATGAAATTT
The DNA here is from genome assembly GCA_002120245.1 of Maccullochella peelii. Lineage (NCBI taxonomy): Eukaryota > Metazoa > Chordata > Actinopteri > Centrarchiformes > Percichthyidae > Maccullochella > Maccullochella peelii. The sequence continues at coordinate 104,852 of LKNJ01000563.1, forward strand.
TGTACAGACATTCATGGTCCCCAGTGGATGAATCCTAATGACTTTGGTGATCCACTGACTTTTCCTCTAGCACAACCATGAGTTTAACATTTCTGGTTTTGAATGAAACGTCTTGACCACTATTGTATGGCTTGCCATAAAATTTGGTACAAACATTCATGTGTCCCTCAGGGTGAATTGTAATAACCTTGGTGATCCCTTAACTTTTCATCGAGCGCCATCATCAGGTCAAAATGTATGACCACATAACTTATTGGACTGTCATCAGTAAAACTAATGACATCAGCCTCAACTGTACTTTGCATTTAGTGCTAATGTTAGCATGCTAACACACCAAATGGTGAATATGGTAAACATTACCTGCTAAACATTAGCATGTTAGCATTGCCACTGTGAGCATGTTGTCATGGTAGCGATAGCACTTAGCTTAAAGCACCTGTGCGACCTCACAGAGCCGCTAGCATGGCTGTAGACTCTTAGGCTTGTTTAATTCATGGAAAAAACAATGAAAAGCTGTTTTTTAAACATAAATAACACTAAGGAGGGCTTTCTTTACAGATTTTAGGAGGGCTGCTCTGGAAAAACAAATTCCATCACAGTATGCAAAGCAGTATGAAAGTCAGATTGCAGATTTCTGAAATTACCTGCTATGTGCTAAAACCTGTAATCTGCATTATATGGCAAGCTTTATTACTTTCTCAAGTCATTTGAAGAAGACAATTTGATGGTGAATTTAGACTAATTTAGCTGTCATTGTGCTGTGATTGTTGTCACACTAAATCTAACCTTCAAGACAGCTCGGCTAATGGCAGACTATTGGAAACATGGAGATCCTCGACGTGAGGAACATGACTGAGCTGACTCACTGATGTGATGTGTGCAGGTAGAGAGATGAAGAGGAAGAAAGTCAGAAAAAAGTGATTTACATAGGATAAGAAAAATCTAACAAATACACAAACAAGATGAAAAGAAACCGTGAGAGTACAGGAGGGTGTAGCAAAGGGCAAAGGAGATGGATGGATATATATATGTGCACTAAAGAGTGTGACAGATGCAAGAAATAAGCTTTCTGATGAAATAGAGCTGGGACCTTTTCACTTTTCCTCAGTCTGTTAGTCAAATGTTAACTGTGACATGGGGGAATGAAAATTCACAGTAATGACACTTTGAGAAACAGTATTTTGAACCTTGAATCAAATCTGATCCTGGTTATTCAAAGGTTTTGGAATTGGAAACACGTCAAGGACAAAAACATTTTTTGCTTGCAATGAAAAAATGTGGTGAAACCACAACCTGACCTTGGTCCACTCAAACTGCTAGAGAAACTGCAGAATCCCTTGCTATATCTTCTCATGCAGAGTCAACTATTACTATCACTTCTTCAGAAATTATGTGGACTGAGACCAGGACTTAGTTTGTGCTGGATCATGCCAGAACACGATTTGGACCCTACCTGTCTGGGACCAGCACCAACATTTTGTAGATTCTGGCACTTCCTGTGTTAATAATATGAACTGTGAATAAGTTTTCTCAAATATAATTCTGCATTCAAATTTCCAAATTAAGCACTGACTGGGACTAATATTTTGGCAAGCCTGTGTGGTAAGCACAAGCTCTGACTTTTATTTTACCTACTGCGGTTAATAGTACTTTTTAAAGCTGTAAAATGGAATCTTAAATCTACTATAATTACCATGTGTCCTATGTTTTCTACAGTATGGAAAATGATGTAAATGTAAATATAAATGTAAATGTTAATGTATGTAAATGTCATGGCCAACTCCAGTCACAAACAATATTTAGAAGTGCTAAGGACAGACTGCTTGGTGAAACAGATGCTCGCTAGCTGAGCCAAAACAACTTTTCCTTATAGATAATTTGCATGAAGTCAATAAGTGAAATCTTGAAGCAGGTGTTGGAACAAATTAAAAACAAATTATATATAATCATAACTGTTGCAGCAGTTATTCGGCTCCATATAAACAGGCCTCTGCACTGAATGTCGCCCCACTGTTTTCACTTGCTGTTTTACATGCACATGAATGGATTACTGCAAGTCCTGATCAATATGTACATCAATGCATACATGTTTAATAGATATACATTAGTTTGCTCTGCTTGACCTAAATATTTAATTGATAGCAATGCTTTTGTGTTGAATGGATATTTACATTGTGACAGGCAGCAGGTTCTTCTATACCACATTGGGGCTTCATACCTCAAGTCTAACAACAGTTTTAAATATTAATCATTAACTGTCACTTATTCCTTAATTTGTTACCAGCCATTCAGACCACACAGTGACTCATAATACTGTTTGTAAGGTTCTGGAGTCACTGTGAGGTTGCCAGGCAACCAGCAGAGATTTCAGGAAGTCACTGAGCCTAGCCAAGACATATGCTGTGTCTCATTTCGCGTACTTCCGTACTTACACTTGCTATTTTGAGTGCATAAGTGCGTTCACACTGACAATTATGGCAAAATGCATTGTACTATGAGTACCCAGATCGTGTACTCATAACGGTCAGAAAGTTGAGTGTGGAACGCTGCACACTTCTCACCCTCAATGATCGCCATCTTGGCTACATAGCGGAATGGGAGGGACCACCAATGTATGAAAATGGCGGCCGCGGTTGCGATTGTTAAGGCTAAAAGTAAAAGCACGTTCATTTTCACCGTGTCAAGTGAGCAAACGAGCTGGCAGATTTTTACTGACTTTTTTTGACTTTTTTAATTAAAAAATTCTTTGTTTTCTTATTATTCAAAATTTTAATCTCTGGCTTTTAACTGCTGTTATGCTAAGTCTCTGGGATAAAACATGCCGTTTTTTCCTCGTGCCATCCATCAATCTATCACTCACTGATGCATTTTATCTGTCTTATGCTTTCCACTCTCTCACTCTCTCTAGTGATTGTAAGATCAGATAGAATAAACTCGGGAAGCATATGCTGATTTATTCGCTCACCCCTGCTGTTAGCGGCATGCTGTGCCAACAGCACATTACCAGGGAATTACAGTATACGATAATTACACATTCATAATTTTCAAAAATCCCTCTCTCCCTGTGTTTGAGTTTACATCTATGGCACTGTGAGTGTGGATTTCTTACTGGGATGTTGGAATATCCAAATGATTTTAACATAAATAACATAATGGTCCCAATATTGCACACTGTCTTTATCTGAACAGAGAACATGTAATTTAAAAGCAGCTCAGCTGACCAGAGGATAAAGCCATTGTGAACTAACTTGGGGCAGAATTTGCAGCTAGTATGATGCAATGGTCTGGCAATTTAATCAGACTACAAGACATCATGAAAGACAAGTAAAATAACAGAATTTTAACCAACCAAATCTTTTCAATATACAACTTTTCAATTACAATATCTGATCTTTGGCATGTTCACTGAACAGGTGGTAGGTTAGAGTTTACACAAACACAGATAACAGAGTGATGAAAGTATGAAAGATGCAAAATTATTTTGAGCGGGTGATTAGAGGTTTTACATATACTGTATTGACATAAAATGTGAAAGAAATTTTCTTTGATAGAAGATGACACATAAATATCAGGACACGGTGGTCCCATTGGTACCAATCAAATGGCATAATCTACTAACAATTACTGCAGTCGTTGTTCTTGCATTGACAGTGTTATTGACAGGTGTGTCGGATCAAGAGTCTGAGGCTGTACCTTAGGCACAGCGGTGCTTTGAGCTAAATACTAGCATGCTGATGTTTACCATCTTAGTTTAGGATGTTAACATTTAGTTTAGAGGAAAACTAGAGGAAAAAGTCAGGGGACCAAATGTGCCAATTCATCCAGCAGATGTCGAGATATTTCACAGGATAAATGTAGTGTTCATCGGTGGATATGAGCTTGTGAGCGTTGCATTAAGATAGACTTGAAAAAATTTGAACCTTTTTTGGTTCTTTCATAATCTATTAACAAAAATAGCATGATTAACCACATTTGTAAAGCCATGAACCCAAGACTATATAACAGCTTATTTTTCAACCTTGAACCAAAACAAAGTAGGAGGAACTTTACTGCCTCTCATATTTTGAAGGGTAGACTGACACAGTGTCTGGGTGAGGGTCAATGCCAGTCTGTCTTGTGTTCACGTCGTTCATCAAACTCCAGCTGACACCTTTAAATGTGCACATTACACCTGTCTTCATTCATCTCTGGAGCTGCAGCGTCTCCCCTTGAACTTAAGAGTCCATGTTACATACAGCCAAGTATCAGACTGCCATGTATTTGCATACAGTCTGCACAGCATGGCAGCTGGGGTCTTCCTGTTGGTAGAAACCCTAAATCATTGACGCATTCCAACTTTTTCTCCCCTTTTACATAAATCTACTTCAATTTGAATATTGAATATGATGGAGCCTTGAATCTTAATATATTTAGTTTAATTTCTAGCATACTTTGTGTGTGTGCATCCAAGAAGTGCTGTTTGACTACTATGATAATACTGACTTCATTATCTGGAGAGCTTGTTACGAGTATGGGGAGGGTTTGGTCGCCATGGAGATGGGGGGAATGATCACAAAAACAGTACTCTTCGCTTTTTTAAAAACCCAATTTTCTCTATATCCAGGTGGAAAACATACAAACCTGACTCAACTTAGGAACTCCATCATAAATCCATATTTATGCTTAGTCCACACATACCACTTCAGCAGAGTCATAACAAATTAAATATCCTGTGATCTTAAATATGATATTTTATCAGGTTTAGACAACAAATGAATAATTCATTGAAGCAAAATTCTTCTATTTTTCAACCTACTCTCATAATTGTGGCCATTCTGACCATAGGCTGTGCTAACTTTGCACTCGCTGCCTCCGTTATAGAGATTCAGGAGCTTTACAAATAAACCTCAGTTTTACATAAATCCTTTCAAATAATTGTCTCTGAATCCAAACACAAGTAAACACAGAAATTATCTCCCTGGATTAGCTATTGTAGCACCTTGCTGGCTAAACAAGCAGCTGCCTGTTTGTCTGCACACACAGATTTGTTTACATGTGTGAGGCTGTGGGACGCTGTTGATTTAAAGTGTGCGCATGCAGTGGTTATCCAGTGGGCTATTATGAGGACAATCGATAAGTTATTTCACTTTGATAGTGGACAGTATTTATTCAAACCAGAGTATTCGCAGACAAGGAGCTGAATCAAATGGAAGAGGAAATATGATGGAAACAGAAAGACAACACAACTCAAGAAACTGTTGTTCCTGCGGTCATTGCTCCTCACAGCCAACTGAGGAGGAAAACGAAGACTGGGACTTGTTGGTGCCAGACTTGGAAAATCTAAAATACATGTTTGTAATTACTGTAGATGAAAAGAGGATCAAAGTAAATACATTTTCATGGGAGCTGCATTTCTTTCATCGGTCGCTCTGAAAAAAATGAAGCATGTTAATGGGGTTTAGTTTCCATATTCTAATACAAATCCACTATAGCATTTAATATTAGAATTTGAAATGATTTTAGTTAAACAACAATTACTTTGTGAGCACAGAAAAAGCTACAGCTCCCATGAAGATGTACAAGCGCAGCAGGTCATTGTAACTTGGTTTCATCCTTATCCAGTTTCCTAGCTTGATTAGCCGACTGGTTTCACCATACAGTAAGTACAGCCCTTTATGCAGTTAGCTTCACAAACTAATTCAGGGGGCTACTTTCTATGTTTACTTTCATTTGGACTCAGATACAAGCATATAAAATGATTTATGTAAAGTTTAAGTTAATGTGGAAAGCTTTAGGAGGCTCGCACTGAAACGGTTTGCCGCGATATATGTTGTTTTTGTTGTGTTTAACGTATTTCTCCAGAATTTTCCTTTAAATTCACATCATAATAAATTGTGAGCTACATGGAGGAAGCACTAGAAATTGCTGGATGCAGGATCCATACTGTTATAAATTTACAAACAGAAAAAACACTTTAATTGGTGGCACTACTTTCTCTTTGTTGCTCTCAAGTGAAAATATTGTACTCCTATTAAAGCAAGTCCTCTAATGCCATTTTAATCTTGCAGCTGACGCACAGAGATGATCTAATAATACTTGTGACTCGTTTTATTTGCCCTCTGTGTCCAGTTTAGCTCTTATTGCAGCCTCCTCTCTTATATCACTGATGCCACAGTGAGTCGAGTTGAAAAAAAAAGGTGTTCCAGGCGAGTAACGTCAAGACAGACCTGCAATTTCAACTTGATGAAATTAAATGGAAAAACTAGAAAATGACTGAAAGTCATGTGACTTTCTTCAAATTGGATCCATAGTTCTGAGCCAAACTGGCCATGACGGGAGGTTACATACAGCAAGCCTGGGTAGTGAACCGTGTACCTAAGTAAGTGTGTGTGTGTGTGTGTCTGTGTGTATGTCTGCTCTTATACGTCTATCTTTAGAACCAATTCCAAAGGCTGTTTGAGGGTTAATATTTGGTTTTAGTATTAAATGATAAGGCTGGTGATATTTTATATTTTTCTTATTGTCATCAGATCCCATGAAAAACCTGGACACAAACACTGGATTGATCCTACTAACACATATTATCTGTGTCACCAAACCCTCATATAGATTATTCCTCTGTGTGTCATAGAGCTCTATTGTTGTAAATTAAAAACACATCAATGAGCCACACTGTTGCACTGGGTGACATTTTCACAATTTCACTGTGATGAACATGGGCACTGTAGGTTATTTTGAGTCTCACATACAACGTTCCAACAAATTTATCCGCCCGAAACTAGTCCCCAACAAATGCACTATTTACTCCTGTTTGAGTAACATTTGCTGAAAACTGCGGTGCTGTCTTCAGAAATTACTGAGCTTTTAAAATGAAAGTATATTTTTGTGACCTGTTTTAACAATGTACATTTTCAGTAGGAGCAACAGAGAGCCACAGACAAAGTAGGGAAGTCGAAAAGTGTCAAGAGATGGACGAAGGAATTGTTGGTTTTGGTATTTTAATGGGATTTGTTGACAATAAGAACGATACATAAAAACAACAACCTTATCTCTTAAAATTAGAATTATGTTATGTATCCACAATTTTTTACAGTCGCAATTACATCACACTAGTTGTTGATCCTGGTTCTATTTTTATAGTGTTTATTGCAACACAAGTTTTGCAACACAAAGTTGCTTTTTTCAGATGATATCAAATAATTCTGTCCTGACTAGGGAATGCATTATGCCAATGAGGGTCTATAGAAGTATATAAGTACAAACGTGCGTGCGCTTGCAAGTCAGCTTTAATTATTTGAAATAGTCTTCCCGGGCATTACCACCGATTTACCTACCTACATGTAGTGATCCCGGCAACACACACACACACACACACATGCACACACACACACCCCCCCCTGCTGCTCTTGAACAGCCTGCAGTGAATGTTATAGCAACTGCTGAACAATTACGCTGCTGAACGCTGCAGCAGGAAAGCGCGGTGTTGTTTTTCACAGATTCGCCAAACTCATTAAAGCATTTTTATCTCGCAGGGAAGAGGCAAGGTGAAAATTAAGAAACACTATTAACTGTATTAATTTGAGCTCACACTCAGTCAGGGGTTGTGAGGTGGGTCTGCTAACGAGATGAGGAGGGGAGACCCTTTTAAACTTGGGTAGTCTCATTTTGCTGACATGAACATTTGTATAGGCTGTTACTGTAACACAACCTGAACTAAAGCTACAGTGAAGAACACAAGGATGAAAGGCAAACATAAAAAGAAGCCTACATGTTCAAATCAACTGTATCTTTCACGTTATATTGTAACCAACAGATTTTCATCACTCAGTGTCGAGTTCTGTCTTGTTACATCATCTTATCTTGTGTGTGAAGGATAAGAAGTACTTTCCCCGAGTTAATCAGACGTTTCAGCGGCAGGAACATCCCAGGGGAGATTATAGGCTTTCCCAACTACAGTGATTGGTGAAACACTTTAAATGCACTGAACTCTGAACGGAGGATGATTTATAAAGAGACTGTCATATATACGCTTACTCACCATGTAGGCTGTCTCTTTGTCTGTCTTCATCTTCTTGCCACTAAAACAAACAAAGTGGTAATGAGGAAAGCTGGGATTTAATGTCAAGGCGTATTTTGTTTGAATAATCTTCTAAATTAAGAGGAAGCTGGAGAATAATTAGGTTAAAAGCAAACTGGATATTGACAGTAGTGAATCAGTATATATATAATGGCATGGACCCAGTAAAACTGATGTCTTTGAGATTAGCATAGCAGTGCTCAATACTGATTAGCGTAATAAAAGCATGATGTTTACAGCTGCAGGAAAAGCTGTCATTTGTTGAGATTTACAGTTCAGCTCTGATCTGCTGCTTAGTGAAACTATACTGTATTCTCCCAAAGCGCAGTCAAAACGTAATCCTTATCTTAAGGAATGGAACGCTACTTTGACATACAATGATCTCTGCTGAGTAATAGGAGGGTGAATGAGAAAAAAGGATTCACAAATTAGGCAACAGCATGTTTCAGTGGGAAGCTCATTTTATAGAGATAGTGTTCAGAGTTTGCAGGAACAGATTGTTTGATGGAATGCTACTATATTCATGCAGAGGCCTTGAACTTCTGAGTGGGCGTCTCCCATGACATTGGTTGACATTCAACACTGTAGATGAGTAGTTCCCAAACTATTCCAAACCACGGCACTCCTTCATAGTGTTTTCAAGTCACCACTCTATGAGCTCAGTGACAAATCTTTCTATTGTTTGTCCTGACTGTCGCCATGACTGACTGCTGTGTACATGGAAGCTTGTTGTGTTGCTACGACAACCGGCAACCACGACAACCTGTCATCACCAGTGTGAGCTACAGCATAATTTCAGTATTTAACAATGGGTTTAATACAGTGATTTCAATGTTTATTGCTCATTTCTTCTGTTTTGATACTTTTGAAAACGTAATGTAGCTAATATAAAAAGTTACCTTGTTTTTTTATGTAAACGTATGAATATTTTTAATAAAAATGTATGTACAAAAAATGGAAATACAGAAGGTGGCAGGTAACCAATAACAATCAACATTTACCTTACTAGAGAGCAACACAGTTCCTCGACATTTGGTAAATTGAACACACGCTGTACATGGCTAAGATAATGTAACCGTGGATATCAACAAACACTTTCACATCACCTGCAAGTTCTCAAAAATCCATCTAACCCATTTGACTGAATACACTGACCGGACAGATGGAAGTGCAGCCCAAACAGACACTAATTCAGGCTCAGAACACCAACAGCAGTGTGTTTACTGAGAGCAGATTGCCTCTGCAAATGTCCTGCACCCACAGCTCGGCCCAATGCTTTTCACTGACATAATGAACAGCTGCTGACAAAGGCCTCAGCTGACACGCACACACACACACACACACACACACACACACACACACACATAAACACACACCAGCAGCTAGCGAGGAAAACAGCCAAAATAACCATTACAGCATATAGCTATCCAGGAGACTGAGCATGAACAAGTCAGCTGTGACCACACATGTTTACGCTAACATTACGTTATGTAACATATTAATCTAATTGTCCTTTCCCTCACAAAATATAAACTGGCACCTGTCCTTTTCCTTCTACTTTATTTCTTGTTGTATTGTTTGTCACAGCTTATTTCTCAATCCAATGAAAGCACACAGAGAAAACCTTTTGCATCATTTCATATTTGTGTAAAAAGTCAACACAGGTGAAGTATGCTCAATGAGCTGCGCCTCTGATTATGTTATTCCATTTGAGAGGTGAGAGGTCTTTGTGACCTGAAACTACCAATGCATTTACACTTGGCTTGGATGCAAAATGTTTAAGCCCACTTGGGTTTGGAATGGGTTTGAGATCCTTACTCTATCTTTTTCAATGCATCTTGGCTGCATTCACACCTGGATTGGATAGGTATCCAGTCACCTGCATAATAAATTGTAGACAGAATGTTTATCAAAGCTGTAATACATTAATTGTCCGACACAATTGACTGTCCTGCTTTCCTTGCTATTGCTACGTTTGTCAATCTTTCCATTCTCACACCTTACATATGTATTTTACAATGACATCGATGGCAGATTTACCATTGAAATTTATAGTATTTTTTGAAACAATGGTCCTTGATTTCAAACAGAAGCAGACTAAAGCAGGTTTCTCCTTTCTAGCCGGCGACCATCTGAAATGATAACAGCCTGGCAGATTTTATCAGCTACAGCTAGCTAGCTAATTAAGCTAACATTAGTAACATGAGTTAGTGGAAAAAGCTGTCTCCAGCTGACTATTTAATGTTTCCATGCAATTAAGGTCCCCAGTGGGATGCAAATGGGGCACAATGTAGTTTATGGTTGGTGCCTTAACCCCTGCCTCAAACAGGGCTTTATGTAACCTGTAACCCTAGAAACTTGCTCCTTGGCCTTAGAAGTAATGCTTGGTTACTACTGTAGGCAGTAAAATTGTTAGCCAGGCATGCTAACAATTGCAGCTGACATTAGAGCAGCTAAACTGACACTGACACTATGCTCCAAACTCTTTAAATGCTTACTATATCCCCATGCACACTTTTTCAACATGTGGAGAAATTTGTGTCCAGATATGCAGGTGCCTAGTATTCACAGGTATCCACAGTGTGGTTCCTGATCTAATACCCTATAAAATAATTAAAATCTAATTGTTGAAATGACAGAATTGACAGGAAAATGCTCGCTCTTTGTGTATTGTACAAGGTGATGTTGAAGTTGAGATGTTTTTAAGGGTTTAAGAAGCAGCTTTGTGTTTGCTCTGAGAAAACAACTGCAGTTGTTGTTATGTGTCAACAACTGCAGTTCAGTTCCAAAAGACAATCTCTGTATCTCTCTGGCTCACAATCCCTCACACGGTTTTCAGCTCAGCTCCGCAACACATCCCACTAGGATGGATATTAACAAAAACTCCCAGCCGTGCTGACTTCCAATCCCTTGTCTAGTCAGCATTTATAGATCGGTCTGCTTGGTGGGATTTGAACTGACAGACCTTGGGTGAGGAGCCAAGTTTCCGGCACTTTCAGTGGCAGCCGGCGTGAGGATTAATGAGCTGATCCCGATTCCATCATTTCCACTACACAACACAACTGTAAGGAGCAGGAGCTTGACTTGACTTCAGTGTAGTGTGTGTGAGTGCAGATGTGCAAATATATGGGTATGTGATTGAGTGGACTCTCCAGCGCTAACTGCGTCGGACAGGTGAGTCATGTGGAAACAACATTATCCTGGGGCAAACTGAGGGGGGAAGAATCCCGCTGGGATTTAGACTCATGCATGACTTTGAGAGGAAAGTTTCTAGCACTCACAGGTGTCTACCTGTGTGTGTGAGACTCCTCAAAATACAATCTAGATAGTTTTGTGCTGCTTTTATTTCCACAATAGGTCCAACAATTCACACAAACTGAATATGTGTAAGTTTTAGGAACATGGACCTGCAGCCTTTGCCTTTAGTGCAGTAGCTTCAAATCAGAGCAAATTAGACCAAATGATCTTGCTCTGGCTCTCACCCAGGTCTATAAAAAACATGTTCTTTATTACTTCAGAGCGGCTTAGGTAATGGGACACCATTACAGTCATTTATAATCCATTTGGCAAAAAGAATACTCATTAGCAGCTTGCCATTGGAAACTTTGGAGATTTTGTCGTTTTGACATGTTTGACATGACACCACCTACTGCAAACCCTTCCTCAAACTAAACAGCCTGTTCACAATTCAACTCACCGTGTCTCCTGGGTGGGTCGAAGCTGCTACGAGTGGATATTATAGGAAAACAAATGAAATATGTTGTCAGTGAACATTTTGCAACAACATTTTCTCATTATGCTGAAACGTAGGCGGCATTATGCAATGGCAAAACGTATCTGCCATTGCAAATTAGTTGTAAATACATGTGATTTCTAGAAGACAGGGTTGTCTATTCATTCATACTGTTGATAAGGTCCTCACGAATTAATCCCTAATAGGGCTGGGTGATATAACCTGACCTTTATATATCTGTATGTTTTGAATATTGAACACTAATTGTATACATCACAGTATATAATTTTAACCCTCATAAATTCAATTAAATGTGATTTAATGCCATACAAGATTATCGGATAATGCAATGATTATTTATTGTTGTTAAAGGCTCTGCACACTGACAGGTGTTTAATCTGGCTGATTAAACTTCTGCTCCGGGTAAACTTGGACAAGGCTACGTTTACACCTAGTGTCCACACTACTCCAGCGTTTTATAACCCCTAAAATGGAGACCTTTTAAAAAGCTGCTGATCCGGTTTCATTTTGAAAACTACGGGATTGTGTTTTAGTGAGGACAGGGCAAAAACGGAGACGTTTTCAAACGATGACGCAGACACCCATGTTGGCTTCCTGATTGGGTCTTATCAGTCACGACGTGTCCTTCCCTGATTTGTCACACCCGTATCATGTGACCCTTTTGCGGAAGAAAACTAACAACATCAGCCTTGACCACCAGCCACAAATTACAAACACTTTCAGTAACAGTTCCACATTGTCGTTGGTCCAAGCAGAGAAATCTCTGGTCTTACTTTTCTCCATTGCTGTTCTTTGTTCGTAGTATTTCCTGCAACTAACTAAGCAACCAACCACAAAGTAGACAATCTGCTCCCTGTTTACACCAGCACGTACATGCCCAGTGCACGTGAATGGTGACGTGATATGCGTTTTCAGGCATGTAGTATGGACGGAAATTATATCTGAAATGGTGATAAAACATTCGTATATATGGAGATTGTTTTTGTTTGTTTCCTTTAAAGTGAAAACGTATTAGTTTGGATGTAGCCTGAGGTGACAAGATGTCAATAGAGCACATTTTGTACACCTCCCCACTGTCACCTGAATAGAAGAGGTGAATCAGACAAATAAGGAAAACACCTGTGTGCGTGAACTGTGAGTGTGTAGTGCCTTTAAGTTTATTAATGTACCTGCAGTGGGTGTGGAGTTTCAGACGTACACTGCACAGCTGTCACTGTGTGTATGTGCTATTTGTTGCACTTCTTCTTGACAGCTGCAGTGCGACTTGTTTTGTTTGAAATGTTTGTGGCTTAGTTTTATATACTGCGTTTTCACCAGTGCCATAAAACTAACTCTCACAACTGTCTGCATGCAATTTGCTTTCACCTCTGGCTTTTTCCGATCTGGACATTGTCTTGTTTGTGACTCAGGCGACAATGTCTGCATTGTGGCTCGCATTCTCCAACATTCCTCATACTGTCGACGTGTTGCCTCATCGCTTGGTCCTGCCTCTGTAGCGCTGCATTTGAAAAAGCTCTGATACAAGTAGCTGCCAGAGCTGAATGCATTCTCAAACATTTCCCCAGGTAGCAGACATGTTTTGCTTTAAGTTTGGTAGTATTGCATCTATAGTCCCAAATTAAGCCTTCAAAACTTATTTTTATTAAACCATGACAAAAATTCTGCCAGTGGGATGAGATAATTATTCCTGGTCCCAGTGCAGTTCCCCTTGTTTCAAGAACTTTGAGAAATGTGTGTCAATATCTTGAAACAAGGCAGAATAGTGTACAAAATAACCCCTGATTCTTGAAATAATTTGTAAAATACAAAACCGTATAAAATAAAAATAAAAATTTGAATGCAAGGTAATTAGTTTGCAGAGATATTCTCTTGTACATAAATGCTGACAACATTATATCAACATAAAACCAGCTCTGAAATAGTTTGGAGCCTCTTGCAGTCATAAAAGAACGTGTTGTTTGTTTGACACCATGCTGTGTGTGTAATATTGTCCATGTCCATGCAGGCATGTATCAAGGGGTATCATTACCACTAATATTGCAACAACATTTACAACAGCCTTCTCTCTGTTTACCATGTTTTCTGCCTTTGTATCTCATGATTTTGGCCTTTGTACTTTACCAGTGCTGCAAAGATTTTTTTTCATGTTGAACAATCAGGAAATAAAACACAGATCTGCAGCCAAATTGCCTTTGGGTTACACAAAAAGCAACTTCTTTTTTATTTATTTTGTGTTGTGTTGTGATGTGGTGAGCATGTAAATTGGAAGCAACAGAGACATTTTCATTATGTATCTTGAAACTAAATGAATAATTGATAAGTTACGAAAAGTTCTTGCATTGTTGGGAAAACACGTCCTTCACATGGTGACATTAGCATTCTGTGAAGAATCCACTGGGAACTTCTTTCTGCAAAGCTTCTTCAAGCTCTCATTGAAAAATAGGCAGCTGACATGCTGCCATCAGCCTGACATCTGTTGCTGTAGCTGCTCCAGAGGGCGCGTGGTTTCAACAAACAAAGGCAGTGTATTCATACAATCAGCGAAACATTGGTGCACTTGAGGCTCCACTATTATTTTATGCCTAAAGGATAAGGCTGGTATTATTCTATATTACGATATATAAGAAATCCCATGAAAAGACAAAAACTCTGCCTCTCTCTCTCTCTCTGTTCCCTCTAGGGCACCAGGTGCCAAATATCGCGCAAACATTGTGTCTCTTTCTGTAAATGTGCTGTCTTGTCTGAATGAAGCCTTAAGGAACATTAATGTAAAAGTCACCTATAGAGATAGAGACTCTGAAAACTACGCCCACCGGAGGGGAATACAATTGCCACAATATGCAACAAAGGGCTGAAACGCTAGCAAAATGCCTGTAGCTATAAGCATTAGATTTCAGAACGTCAAATTATTATTTTAGCATTCTATGTCTACCAGAGAGGAAAAGGTATATTGACAAACTCAATATTGTCGCTCTCAGTGTCAAGCTAAGTTACTGTAGCTAGCTAAGGCACTTGCAAACATAATACTGTATAGCTTTCTGATTTAGCCACATTCCACTACACAAGTTGCTTACTGTCAAAATGCTTAAAAGCTTACAGCAATATAGTTAGCCTAAAACTGACATTGGGATATCTGACTTAGCCTACCACTGGCAAAATGCTTGGTGCACACATATATAGGCATACTGAGTGTCAAGATCCCACAGTTTTCCCATTCTCCCTCTTGATGCCTCACGCCTGTATCCACTTTTGTCTTCTTAAAGGCTCAGTTTTTGGGTTCGGCAGCTTATAAAAACTTAGTTCTGGGTTCTTTACCCTGTTGTAGTGTATGCATCCCACCACACAGCAGCTTTTAGGCATGTTTCTGTTGTTTGCTAGCAGACCGACGTGACGAGGAGGCACGTTCATGCAATACCAAGTCAATGGAGAGCGAATTGTTCTTCCCTCCGGTGTGGGCGGGACTTAAATGCACTCTGTCTCTATGTCTGAATGACAAAAAGCCATCATGTGCAGATAGATGGAGCTATTCCATGTCTGGAAAGGCCTTCATATTATCAGTGCACATCATTTTTAACCCACACACCATCTCTGCGATACATACAATCCTCTTGAGTTGTTCGACGATGTGAAAACACGCAAGTCATAAACATAGAAATCTTTCCCATGTTTCCCCACTACCATCCATCCCATATGACGCGAACGTGGCATCAGCCCCAAGCTCATTCACTCCTACTGAAGATGTAAATCTTTAAAAACTACAATATCACAAATATAGAGTCTAGTCACATTTTGAAAATGAATGTACTCAACTTCAAGCTCGAGATGCGGCTGGTGGAAGACCGAACAGGGATCATCATCTGGGGACACAGCTGAATGATGAATACTGAAATCATGTAAGTGCCTGGTGAACCTAAACAAACAAAAAATCAATTTACTCTATTGATCGTTAGAAATCCCAAATGCATTTAAAGCAGGTTTTTAAGATCAATATTAATAATATCTGTGCTATTTAAAATGTTGTTGCATTGATCCATTTGAACTGCAGGTTTCAGAAGATCGACAACATTGGGAAAATTGTGGATTTCAGCTTGAAGCAGAATTTTAAAAGACTATATTATGTGTAATGTTTTAAGGTACAGGGCTATTAAAAACCATTAAAACTTTACATCCCCTCCATCCATGTAGCAGCTTGCCTTGATGGTTATGTTTTTGCCTTGTGGATACGATAATAATATAATAATGCCTTGTTCTGTGCTTTACAAACAGGGAGGGGCTGCAAGTTTGATCTTTTAAGTGTTTAAAGTGGAGAGGCAATAAAGATATCTGGTTCCTTCTTGGTAAATCGCCAGGACACTATAATGTGCACACTCATCCTGCTTCATATCCCACTAAGTAATTTATCAAACAATTATTCTGTCAAATAAAGATGTGACAGGATTTATTGAAGTCTCTCTGTCACCACATGCTGCTACTGTAACAGCTCACAAGTCACTGAGAGGCAAATTAGGATCCATTGATTCGGAGGAGAGTAATAAACTCTGAGTGCGCCAAGGTCGGCTCAAAGTGTAGCAAGGTGTTTGTAGTTCATAATGCTTTCAGTTCGTTGTTTATGGTATTTGAGTGTGTATGTTTTGTTTGCATTTTTCATGCGTTGAATACATTTCTTCTTTTTCTATATTTTCATGATCTCAGCTTGTTTTGGTATTTCCAACAGACGCCTGAAGGCACCATAATGTCATTATGTTATTATCGGTCTATCTGGTCAATTTATAATTCTGCCAGACTCACCAGTTGACCTGTTATAGATTGGTCTGTCTTTGTTTGTGCAGTGTTTTAGATTGTAATTTACTTTTCCTTTACGTATTTATTCATTTTGATTTTTCATGTGTGTGGGAAACACTTTGTAACTGTGTGTTTTAAAAAGTTCTATATAAGTAAAGCTTTACTTACTTACTTACTTACTTACTTACTTACTTACTTACTTACTTACTTGCTTACCTGTCCAGCGTCTACTGGGGAGAGAAAAACTTTCAAAACTTCAAATGGAGTCCTCTCCACCCATTAAGATAAAGCTCTCTAGTTCCTCAAAGTGTTGAAAAAAGCCGCAATTTTCTGAAAAATAAGAATAAGACAAAAATAAGTCACAAACTCATCGATTGAGCCTTTAACTGAAACATCAGAACATCCAACCACTGCCAGAAAATCTCAACACAGACACACTTTTGACCCTTCATTTAGAGAGAAGTATTTCAAAGGGCTAAACCGAAAAACAAGCCTGCACTGTATTTTATTCCCACATGGTCGCTCTGTTTCCTCTACGATGAGGATGATGGGATCAAAGACAAATCTGTCCGTTTAAGGCTACGCAGTTTTTATTTCCACTTGAAACAGCCCATAATGTGTGAAAGTGATGTGCTTCATTTTTTCATTAACGTTTTCTATACTTCAAGAGCCTGCTAATTAGCTTTCAAGGAGCTGGTATTGATTCAATTAAAGATAAAATATACGGAAGATGGGCGAGAGAAACAGCAGTTCAGTCACAGTATTTAATGAACTAACAAGAGTGCTCTTTCTGTGAATTAGCATGGATCATGTAATATCATTTTAAGAGACTTTATTCATACTTTAAAAGTAGAGCTTTTCAGAGATCTCTCTTGAGAGGAATTCTCTGATAGCTGAAGGAAACTGAGCAGCATGATGTAGTTAATGGAAAATATCAGTTTAAAGGAAGGTGACTCTGACACACATACAAATGTTTAACCGTATTGTCAATAACAGCCTGAATTGTGCATTTGTTTAAAATGTATTATGGGAAAACAAGAGAAAAGGTATTTGTGGCAGCATAATGCTCAATACTGCACACTCCCTAAGGCAATGGCTTTATTTAGAGGACTCTTTTGTCATTTTCCCTCTGGTTCAAGTGGTGTCTTTCTCTTGCCAGTTTATGTTGGAGACTAGACTAGTATGTTGTACTATATGTGCTTAAACTTTGATGCTTGATGTTCAATCCCTAACCCTCCACCTCAGCCACGTGGCATGCAGGCTTCTCTCTCTTAATGTATGTGGGCTCTCTGGCTGTGCAATACCTGCGCATGCATTTCATTTGTGCTCTCTCCAGTCCTTCCATCCATCCAAACAGAAGCTTCGCCAGGGGTCAGAATAGTTTTCCTATGGCAGCTGCTTATTCTTTGTGACTGCTCATTATTGCCACCCCTGCAGAATCTCAGTAAGTATATCAGCAGTGAGGTATAGTTGATATAAGAATGGCTGCGATGTAGGGTTTATCATCCATGACATTTTCAAGATTTCTCTCTGCAGGTAGTTCCCTTAACTTTTGGAAATGAGGAGAGTTCATCGCAAACTGACAAATAGCCATCAATAACCAAGTTTCTGCAGCCTCATAGCTAAACAGCCCCCACTTCAGGAGGGTGAGGAGGACACATCAGCTGAAAGTTGCAGTTTTCCACATTAGCTAGTATTTCTAACTAAGACTATTGTTGTGTCAGGAACTACTTTATCTTAATCTGTTTGTCAGTTTGTGGTTTTGCCCTCATTTAAAGATACAACATTACTTTAAATCTTTATTTTTAAACTGAAACTAAAAAATATTATGTTATCTTGGTTTTTAAAAGAAATCATTGGCGGGTTATGAATAGTTTTCAGGGAAAAATAATAATGGCTCAAGTAAAAGTACCAGTGGTTCTGTTCAGTTTACAGTGCAACATACAGAATCTCAAACAGAGACTGCTGTTAATTTGTAGTCATGCTGCATTGCAACAGTGAATATGTGTTACTGACAGATGCTTTTTCACTGTAAAACTAGTACAAATCCAATGCATGCTGCATCAGCATTACAGTGCATATCATATCAACGCTGTATTGACATAAGCGTAATGTGTGTGGACGAGGCTTTAGAAATCATAAAAATTTGATGAAACCAATGCATGCCACTACTTTCCAGCTCAACAAGACTGTTGGTGCAGATTTAGAGAGAACAGAAG
The DNA here is from genome assembly GCA_002120245.1 of Maccullochella peelii. Classification (NCBI taxonomy): domain Eukaryota; kingdom Metazoa; phylum Chordata; class Actinopteri; order Centrarchiformes; family Percichthyidae; genus Maccullochella; species Maccullochella peelii. The sequence goes on from LKNJ01000563.1 coordinate 123,663, forward strand.
CAGTGTATCATACTGAGGATGGACATTATACTGTAGGGATGGTTTGAGATGTTTTTTAGGATGTTTTTATACTATTTCCCTATGTAAAATCCAATGTAACTTTGAAAAGCCACAAACATTTGACAGCCATGGGGCCAGTGTTTGATACTCAAAAGACTGATTTTGGATGCAATGTCCCTTTTAAAGTGGGCTCTAAAATTAAAATAAAAAGTCTGGGATTATCTCAGAACTCTTAATCAATCTCAGGAGGATTTAATCAGAAGTGTAATCTCAGAACTCATTGTTTTCAAATATTCTTTAAAAAATATCATTATTTCTATTTGCAAGTGACTTAAACAGAACAGAAAATTTGTTGATCATTTTGTTGTGGGACCATTTTAAACTGTCAGGGGCCTCTGGGAAGTCCCTGTACCCGATCTTGAGAGCCTCTGCCCTGTATACTGTAACAGGACTGTCAAAGAAATCCACTGAATTACTTGGAAACACACGCCTTTGGTTGCAGTCGATTAAATTCACTCAGTGTGTGTGGGGGGGCGCACACAGAGGAGGCTCTGCCGTGCAGCCATTCCCATCAAAAACTCCCAGAAACGCAGATTTGAATGCAACTTGTTGACGTCTCTCTAATTTCCACCGGAGCAGAGTGGATCGCATCAGCACCGGAAAGCCCCAGTGTCCTGGGGGTTTCTCCCCTGGGGGTTTAATTGTTGATGGAGACAGCCTACAATGAGTTGCGCCTTTACGCACCAGATGGAGCTCCTCACTTTTTACACTTTTCACACCTTCTGGCGAGTGAACTCTGGAAAAAGCCATTTTTGAAGTAACTGTTGTCAACTCGTTTAGTGAGCGGGGTGTCATAAATTCGAGGTGCTCAAGTTTGCGGGACAGCTGAAATGACCGGTTTGAATGTTCAGCTGTGTTTAGATACAGACAGACACGCTCTGCCTCTTTAGATGAGATGTGAATCAGTCTCGGCACTTACAGCAGCAACACCTACAGAAGACTGTCCGCTGGTTCCATTTGACTGTAACCAGTCCGTATTTCGTTTGTTTGGACGTGCGTAAAGGAAGGACACGGCTGCCGGGATTCCATGACTGCGCTTGTGCTCCGCTTTTATCAAAGAGAAAGAGGAGAGGGATTCGATAAAATGAAGAAAAAACATAGTAAGTTGTACGATCTGTCCTTTTTTAAATAACCACACCACCATGTTACCATTACGCACGGATCTGAGGGCGCAGAACAGATACTATTAGATTACAGTGTATTCCAAGTACGGAGTCAACAGTATAATAAGTATAATCTTTTTTACTTGCAAAAAGAGCTGTACTAACGCGAATATCACAGGTAAAAAGATCAAAGAAAGATAAACCAGCTCTGCAGAGAATCCTGAAATAATCCCACACACACAAGAGATGCAACAGAGTGTAAAATGAGATTTAGTTTTGTGAAGATTTATTTTAGAGATTACCTTCTAATGTTTAATTATTGCATTATTTTATTAATGGTAACCACATATGTATGTATGTGTGTATATGTTGTATGCTGCTCTGGAACTACATAATATGGTGCACCTTGCCTGTGATGTTAATGATGGTTAAGACTGGCTGAGTGATATGATGTAAGACAGTGAGATGATCTATCACGTTTGGTTGTGTGTGTTCCGTTGTCCTAGTGTTGAGGCTGACATTAATAAAAGTGGACAAAGTGACACAGATGAAGCTGCCCCTTGCCCTTGTTTTAACCTGAAATTAGTTTTAGTCAAAGTAGGCTATGGTAAGGTCACTATAAGCTGTAGAGCACCACAGACACACTATATGAGTCCCTATGGGGAAGAAACAAGAGCTTTACATGGGTTTAATGGTGTGAGTGTGTGTGAAGAGTAAAGAGTTGGAAGATGCTGGGTTTAAAAGCTAAAAAACGCACCCATTTCAGCTCTTCAAGGTCATTGTTACAGCTTAGTAAAACTTTACAGATCTGTCCTTTAGCTGTTCCTGTTAACTCAAACAACCTTGACCCTGCAGAGTAATTTCTATGAAAAATAATAATAATAATATGAAGGTTTGGACCTCTGAGTTAACAACTTAAGGGCTAGGTTGATGGCAGGTGAGGCGGAGTCATAAAGCTTATTTAATTTCACCATGAGGCTTAAATTTAAGTATAATATGCTACTGTATAAAAGCAGTTTCAGAGAGAAGCCACTGGTTGGTCGGCCATGATGCTGACATTATATAGAAGTTGTTGCATATGCAGCTGAATTCATTAAACAAATGTACGGCAGGAGAGTGAAGTTACATGGTGATATTGGTTATAGGTCAACCCAAAAGGCTTATATCGTGTGTGGGAGACATTAAAAAAAACATGTATGTTGTGGTAATTTGGCACTATGCAAATTAATATGATTTTTATACCATCCTCATATTCTAATTGGCTGCTTGTGGACAAGAATACCAAAAATCGTCATCATTTTTCTGCCCCTGTGTCTGAATATGTGAATAACATGAGAAGATGCTTCTGTTGCCATTAGTAGCTGCTGGTGCGGAGGAGAGGTGAGCAGCCCCAGCATCAAGTCCATTTCAAGTTGGGAAAAAAAATAGACCTGTCCTCTGTGCTCTCAAGCTTTTCAGAAACCCACCTCAGGCTCTCCCTTAGCAGGGAGAGCGTGCTGTCTTTTTACTTTAAGTAGCCGACTGATGTGAGAGATAAAATGAAAGAGAATCAGCCTCACGGTGCTCTGATGGAAAGTATTTTTCAGCACACAATGTCCCTCACACACATGTGGGTTTTCCTCTCACGCTCACCCTTTTTCTCCCCTTATCCTTTCACACTCAAGCAGACCTGCTACACACACACACACACACACACACACACACACACACACACACACACACACACACGCCCACACACATGCACCTTAACTATGAGGGTGTGACTGAAGACAGAACATTGAATCAATAACCCATTAAAATGACAGAGACCCCTATTATATGATGCCATCCCCTCTCCCTACTTAATAATGACACTGAGGTAAAAAGAAACAATGAATCTTGAATTGTGATCATGTTGAATATGTAATTTTCTTACACAATGATGGATGAGTTTTCTCCTCTCATCTGGGGCACGAGAGAGCATATCACAAAGAGGACACATTTGTAGCTCATTAGGCGAAGTAAGGTTTAATAATTGATGTAGGAAGAAGCAATTAACGCGAAGAGTGCATAGAAGAACAGTTCTCTCTAATAAAATATTTTTACATGTAGAGGATATAGGGGTAAAAAAAAAAAATCACTCTCTCTCCCTCACTTGCCTGGAGTTGTATTATTTTTTCACCTATAGAAATTGAGCTGAAACTGAGATCCAGTTCACTCTGCAGGACTTGAGTTGAAATGGAGAGGCAGATGTGTGCCGTTCAGTTACAGCTTCATTCCACAATTTTAGCATTTGTCTCTACTTCCTAGTGAAAACCTTGTACCTCCAAAATGTCACTTTTTCGGCATCTGCTACAAGACATAGCATAGCAACATACTAAAACACTTGAGTTAATCTAACACAGCGTTGTTACATTGTCCTGCAGACTGACTAACTGACTGTTTACTTAACTGTGCAGCACGTGAGTTTGCTGAGTTGCAGCATCGCAGCTGAGCAGATGGTGGGGCAGCGTCTGTGAAGAAGACTTTACCGTTCAGCTGTAAAACACCCAGCCTGACTACATATCTTTGTCGCAGCTCGTTGAAGTATCAGAGAGATCTATAATCATGTGGTGAAAATGTAAATATTTGAATAATGACCAGGAGATACTGGAAGTGCAACAAGGAAGATGAGATGAACGCTGACACCATATTCATTAATTGGCCCAACTGCTGACATGAGAGAGCGAACTACTGTCAGACAAGCTAGATTTTGTAAAGTCAGTGAGAAGCTATCAGACTATCAATGTGACGTCAGGTCTCAGTGCAACATTACTTACAACTCCCACAACTACTATAACTGAAACCAATATGTTAGCAGTAATAATACGCAAGGCAAATAGATAAACTTGGCAAGCTATAGGCAGTGTTCTACAGTGAAAGTAAGATCAAGTAAACAAGTCGAGATAAAGTAAACATGCAAAAGGGATTAGGAAGCCGTGGCATGAAATGCTGAAACTTAACAGTACGAGAAGAGCAAGTGGAAAAAATAATCATCACATAACACCAATCATCAGTGGCATCCAGAACAGGAACCAGTCACCATCACAGTGTCAGATATCCAACTATGAGTCATAAAAACAGCTCCACCAAGGCCTAACATGAGCCACAAAGACACTAATGAACATGTAGCAGTGTGAACAAGTGACTAAAGTCAGACTAAAGACTGGTTAACATAAGGCAGGACAATCAGTGGATACTACAGTACGATCTGCTGCCATGCTATCAGGATGTCGTTATATATATATATATATATGTGGACGGATGGTACCAAAGCCAGGGGTTAAAATGAGTAGTACGCCTCATAACAGACATATAGGACAGTAACTATGGCGTCCAGAGAGTTACATGAAAACAATGATGAAGAGGCAAGAAATGCAGAAGGAAAAATTGGCAGCAACATCTAAGTACCACCACAGGGTTATGACATGAACGCAACACATGTTGTATGCTCCACTGATCATCAGATATCGGCTGGTATAGAAAGTTAGCCAAGAGAAGATATGGAAGCTGCTGAGAGATTACTAAACCCAGAAATGCCAGTCACAAAATCCAGGGTTTTTTTTCTGCAGGGTTTTATAGTGAAGGTGCCTTGTGTCAAAGCATCAGAGGAAAACATGACATTTTTATGAAAAATATTAGGCTTATGGGGCATGAGGGAAAACATCACACAGCAAAGGCCATGTATTTAAACTAGGGCTGCAACTAATGATTATTTGCATTATCAATTAAGGTTATTTTCTCAATGTAAAGATTAATCGTTTGATATAATATCTCAGAAAATTGTGAAAAATTCCCCAAAGCCTTAGCTGACATCTTTAAAATGCTTGTTTTGTCTGACCAACGGTCCAAAACTCAACGCTGTGTTAAACACCAGGCTGAAGTTAGCTTGACACATGAGTCACATGAGTCTGCATCATCAATGACTTGTATCATCAATGGCTGTAATCAGACCAATTTCCTTCACTTTACTCCTAATGTTTCTATTTATCAGCCCCAAAAATCCAATGTTAGTCTTGTTTCATGTCGACTGTCATGTGCATTGTTAGAGTTTTCTGTTCGACTTTCAAAAAATAAAATACTCAAAATGGGAATTACTAAAATTACTAAATAACATGCTGTGTCTCAATTCGCATACTTCTACTTATTCTTGCTATTTTAAGTGCATTCACACTGACAATTATGGCAAAATGCAGTGCATTATGAGTACCCGGATGGTGTACTCAAAATGGTTAAAAATTTGAGTGTGGAACGCTGCACACTTTTCACCCTCAATGGTCACCATCTTGGCTACGTAGCGGAAGAGGAGGGACCACCAATGTATGGAAATGGCGGCCACGGTTGCAATTGTCACGGCTAAAAGTAAAAGCACGTTCATTTGTATTCATTTTTAATAAAATTGAACTGAAGTCAAGTGAGTAAACAAGCCGGCAGATATTTTGGCGTGCGGCAATCACGGTAAAATGTTGGCAATAATGGTGCGGTTGCACGGTTGCAATTCGCCATTTAAAAGAAGAAGAAGAAGAAACAGTCAAATGTTGCGATCGTCATTTCCAACACTGCCCTGTCAAAATTAACTCACTACACAAGTAAATACATAGTGTACACAGTGTACTGCATGTAAGTGTACTAACTAAGTGACATTTGGTTCTATACAGTACACTGGAAGAATATAGACAATTTGCTTATGCATGTGAATGTGCACACAGATGCACACACTGCCATCTACGCACACTACAACCAACCTAGCGTCTGTTTCATGGCATGCTTCACTTCTCTCAACAAATCCTCTTGTCGCTGTTTATGCTGCTGAGCTTTCTCTTTACACTGGAATTAAAGCAATCCATAAAATTGAGACTGTATCTGTGGTAATCCCGTCGGATTAACAGGCAGGATTATTCACAAGGGATTAGAGAAAGCAGTGTGAGAAAGCAGTCTTCCTCTCACAAAATACCATCCCGCTACCAGTCTCTCTCTTCTTCTCTTCATCATGATTTTCTACACCATTGTTTCAGCAGCGGGGACAATCAACTGCATTGTACTGTCTCAGGACAATGTTAATCAGGCTTTTTGTTATTCTGGATGATTTTAACCTCAGAGACCTTTTTTGCATTTTTGTCAAATTTTTGATCAAATTTGTGTTGCATTCCTCAATTTTGCCCTTTTCTGGGCTCGTTTTCTTCCCCCACTCTCTTTTTATTCTCTTGTTTTTTTTTAAATTGCCATATCCCTCCATCTCTGACCAAGCTACGGTCCGGCTATAATTAGAGCTGAATCCTGATTGGGCCCTCCAGATGAAAGTCGTAATTATAGATCATGAGAATTTGTCCCTTAACATGAAAATGACTGCAGGGGTCATATCAGAATCCATACAAGCCTGTACTCCCTGCTCTCACAGCAGCAGCTCTTCCACTCAGGCCATTAGTGGTCAATGTTTCAAAATTGACTACTTGGTGAAAGATTTTCCATTACTTGAAGCCAGTTGAGGGAGGTAGCTGTCTCGCCTTATCCAAGCGTCTGTGATTTGTTGACTGAAAGCCTGTAGGGAGAAATGTTTGAGAAGTGGAAAATACCACAACGCAGTACAGAAAAACACAGTCTTTGTACTGTAGCACTCACCTGGATTTGCACAATTTCTCTGATTCTACTTGAGCCATGAAACAGCATCTACTGTAGGGGCAGAACAGAACAAAGTTCAAATATTATTAGAGCTTTTGATTCTGGTTTCATGTTGTACTTACAGCACATGTAAATTATATTCAAGTTAAGAAAATACTTACTCTAGAGCATTATTATTATTATTATTATTATAAAGATTGCAGTTTCAGCCCTAATAGCTCCTTTGCTGTCCTATAAATGTTTCAGTAACAAGTATTTTGTCTGCCATAGATAATGGAGAAAATTGCCTTTTTGTGGGGTAATACGTATTCTTATTTTACTATAAAATATAGTAATATAATATGAGCAGCATTTCATTTAACAATGACGTATATAGTACATTTATGTACTAAACTAGAAGCCTCATGCAAGAACCGCTCATACACACAGAATTTGTGTTTGTTCGATATAAGAGAAGTGGCATTTACCAATTTTCTCTTATTTAGTATTCCCTGTTAGATACGAACGAAGTTCACTGAGTGGTCCAGACCTGTCATACGATCCATGTACAGATAGTCTGACTCACTCACTCACTGTGGAATAACACTTTTGACCTGAAATCATAATGCCTTAATGAATTGGGAGTTGAAATATGATACCAAAATTGACTAATATAAAACAGAGAACTAAGACAAACTTAATGTTAAATGTATATTCTGTCCATATCATTATTATCATGGTTTGGCAATTTACTGAGATGTTTCTATTTAGATCTTATGATTTTAGCTTCAGAACAAAACAGATACATAATGTAAATTGTAGCTGTACTGAGGATGAAGAACCTGAATTAAAAAACACCCTTCTTCTCTGTGCCTTCATCCTGTACTTGTGAGGTGCAAAGGAGGTTTAAAGTTTGGTTGAAGTTCGAATGTGTGCCCCTGTGTTTTAAGACTTAGTTAAGGTTGAAAGGTTGCAGGTAAAGATTGCACTTGATACACAGTTTAGAGCTGAGTTGACATGAGTGGAGTTGGTTTGAAATTTGTTAAGACTATCGTCATGTCTCTTTTGTTTAGCACATTAGCATATAACACAGGTCTCAAAGTCTCCAGCATCTTTTTCAGAGTTAGATTTCAGACAGTCCTCTGAATACAAAGTTGCCAGCGCCCCTCCGTCACTTGTTAAACTAGTTCAGTGAGTTAATTGGCAGACCCATCTTCTTGTCAGAAACTAATTTCTTCCAAACTCAGAGTCAAGATGTCAGAGTTCCTGTTCTTTTAACTCACAAATGGGCTTCCACACGATTTCTCTGCTATGCTACACCACCCTGCTTAATTGACAATAAAATCGATACACCATCTCCATACAAGTTACAGCTGTCTGCACAGTACTCACCATCTAGCCTTTACTGCCCATTTGCAGAAATATTCAAAACTGGTTAAAGATACAACAAAACACTTTTGACTAAGCTTAAAATAAGAATTGTCACAGTTTAGACTTTTTAATAAATTCAACTAAGCCATTAACTCTTTTTAAACTCTGTTTAATTGTATAGCGCTGTTTCAAACACAAAGGCATTTGAAAGAGCTTTAACATAAGACATCGAAATGCATGAGAAAAGCCTTTTAAATCACAATGAAGAAGAAAATAAACTAAAACAATAGACAGTGCAGTTTCAGTGTAGTTATGGTGCATAAAGAACAGACAATTTAATGTGTTAATGTGTTGGTCCCAATAGTCAGTTTAGTCCACCATACATCTTTTTGCCTCCTGTGCTCTTCACTTTAAGCCCTTTTTAAAAAACAGTAATTAACCTGTGTATCCTTAACAGTGTCTTTAGACTGACATTAATATGAAACATCCTAATAAGACTACTTCTTATCCAGCTGATATTGCTTTTTAACAACATTTCTGAGTAATTCAAGTCCAGTTTTAGGGCTTTACATGGCACACAGAAGACAACTAATTACCCTCTGATGTCAGTAAATGCTGGCTTATTGTATAATGTTACTCCTTTGACTATACTCTAATTTGAATTGATTGAAGTTATAACTCCAGAAGTGTGTGTACTTGGCACAAATCATACAGTGGGTTGATAAGATTGTGCACAAGCTGCACAAGATGAAATCAACCCACATGTAAGCGTCTCTGCTGCGATCACTCAGCACTGGATCATCTGCTGCTGTAGCTACAGAACAATCTCTCACCGCTGCAGCTCATCCTCCTCACAACATTCACAGAGCTGCAGGGCTCAATTCTTGGTCCAATTTTAGTGTACATGTGAACCCTCGGCCATATGAATGTTTTATTTCACCGCTGTGTTGATGACACTCAACTATTTCTTCTGTAAAAGCCCTGCCTTAGTATTACCAAGTCTGACTTCAGAGGATCAGGAAAGTAATATTGCATTTTTTATTTAATCCCTGAAAACTTGAGACAGTCATCAATGCCACTAATTTTGCATCAAGGGAATAGAGCTGTCTGTTTGAAATGTCCAGACTATCTACTTAAGAGTGCATGAAAATGAACAGGCACAGAATTATTTGCATTTAACCCTCCTGTTGTCTTGAGGGTCAAAAATGACCCTTTCATGTGTTTAACAGCAGAGAAAACACATGAAATTTGATGACTTTCCTGATCTGATCATACCATTAGGAAAAGCGAATCACGAGTCCTTTTTTATATATTTTTTTATAAAAGCTGTACACCATCAGGGTGCAAAGATTGTCTTTAGGGTTTTCTTTGACCTGCCATTTATAAAAATCATTTACAGATTCATTAAAGTGTTATTAAAGGGTTTATAGCAACTACAAATCACAGTAAGGAACACACACACACACACACACATAGAGTGAGAAAGAGAGGATGTTTGTTATGCATCTGTAGCATCTCAACCCATTATTTATTTTACTTTGTATTACGCTCACATGATGCTTTTTCCTGAATAAAGCTGCATTTCATCAAATTAGCACAAACTAACCTGGGACAGGTTGTATTCCAGTATGGGAGTATTGGTTGGTTTCTGGGTCTCAGAATATATAATGAAGCTGCCATCTATAGTGTGCTGTGTGGACTGTACTTGATGGAGGCAGCAGGGCTGAAACAGCAATTTAAGTTAATCCAGCCACAGTGAACAGGCAACTGAATCTCCTGTCTAATATGCAAATATCTCAACAAACTCAGAGAAAAACTCTCTTTACATCTAATTTTCTTTTCAAGAGCAATTGATTCACTAGTTTACAACACATCTGAAGAGGCTTTAGTATTTCTTCGGGTCCCTTGATGTACTCATTTTTACCCCCTATGCATAACAGTTTATTATTTTTAGTCATGCACTATATTTATTCTTCCTCTCCACATTCTTTGTATCATTACTTTCTGTCAGTCTGGGAAAACTAAACCTCTAATAGGCTTTCATGTTGTCCTCTTCAGCACTCTCAAAACAAACATCCACTGTTGCCTCCTGGATGGATCATTGTTTCCCAACCTCTGTTGTATCACTGCCCCTTCACTTTTATGACTCATACACAGACACACACTCAAACATAGGAGATAAAGATAAAAGCCCTCCTGTTCGTCATTATCTGTTCAGATGAATTCCAACTGCAGAGCTTCTTAACTTACGCTTAACAAATTTAGATATATTGATATTGTTGGTCAAACAGCATTCCCCCTCGTTGCCGCCATCATGTCCAAAGCTTGGTCTTTCTTTTTATAAGATTTTGACAAAACTTGGTTAACTGATGCATCTCACCACTGTAGCATTGAATTGTTTTTCTGTTTTTCAGACACACTGTGGCTTTTGTGATGTGCTTCTGCTAGGGATGGCAACTCTGTTTAATGTTGTTGTCGTTTAAATCATATTTAGGCTTTGGGACAGACTACCTGAATTGTTTGGAAAAAACAGTGGGACAAAGAAAGAAACAGACACTGAGTGAGAAAGAACAACAGAGACTGCATGAGTGGGCAAGTATTTTATGTAATGTAATTCTATGTGAATATGTGTAATTCAGCAGTGATGCTCCTGAAACTACAATTGTACACTTAAGTCTGTAAATAGTGATGACAAGTGACCATCATCTCATTTGTAGGATGAAATGTGGGTTGTATGTGTATTCAGTAGAGCCTGTAATTGGTAGAAAACCACCCAAGAGAAGGTTTTTTTTTTTATCCCATCTGCAATATAAAATAACATGAACACTGGGTCGAATCAACCCATTCGTACCCTGGTGTACATGTAATCCAGAAGAGTGGAACAGCTGGTCCTGGACATTATGAAGAGGAAACATATTTGTATTTATAAAGAGCACAAGTTGCTTGTCTTCTTCTGTTGTATTTAAGACAGAGCAGCTGGTCAAAGCACCTGCCCCCAGTGATTGATAACTGTGTCATTTTGAACTGAACTATTACCAAAAAGTACATAGCGTTACCACAACTAACCACAGGTGTTGCTAAATTACTGAAATTCTAAGGATTATAACTTTAATTATGAGCTGTTTCAGTTAATCTACAAAGTGGCTGGTATGTATCAGGCTCTACCCTTTGGGGCTGATTAAATCCCTACTTATCTGAAGGTGGCAGGAGAGATACTGTATGTGAATTCTAGCTTCCGATTCAAGTGAGGGTATGTACTTGGAAACGTCCAGTGTTGGCTGATAAAATCTTGTGCAGCTAGTTCACAAGAACCCACTGTATGGTTTGTGGCAAGAACACAAACTTCTGTGTTTTTGTGTACCATAAATATGATGGTTGTAACTCCAGTCGGCACAGGCTCCAAGTTTATAAGTTTATAATCATTATGAGTACACTGAGATGGACTTGACATTGCGAGGACACCAGACACAGTAGATCACACAGAGCTATTTTAAAGTCTGTCTCCACTCTACATCACTGACGTCCCTCAGCAGCGCCTGTTCTCACCAGAGCAGCAACTGTACATGATTGTCTCCTTTTCACTGGATTTCCCAAAACTGGTGGCTGTAATATTATGTTTTTAATTATGACAGACATGTGTATGGTTGTGATGAACAACGTGAAGGGATTCATTTGAAGTGGTGTATTTCTGGCAAATGCCCCTGATTTCAACATTTTTGAATAGGTACTTACTTCAGTCATGTAAACAGGATTAATATGAGGCACTCCAGCTCTTTGAGTTGCATTTCTTGTATGAAATTGTAGCCCGAAACAACTAACTGCAACAACTTTGCAATGCAATTCACGTCCATTTTGTGTTATTTTGCAGTAACTAGCACTGTTTAAAAGTGCAAGTCAGTGGGAAAAAGTGGGAAATCATTAACAAGTATCTAATAATTGTTTCCTGGAAGTTTACAAATGATCTTAAAAAGTTTTTGTGCATAGTTAGTTAGTTTCACTTTGTAAATGTGAGGTAGACTATACAGATACTGCAGCCAGCTGAAGTAACACTTGCAGCCTGTGTTCCACTCCAATCAAGTTAAATATAAGGTTTGTTATAGGTAAATGCTTGGGAATAAGGTTAGATGGTTCAATATAGGTACAATAATAGAAATGGTTTGCTGAGACGGGACTTGGTGGAGCTTGTTGAGCGCCTGAGAGCAAGCACATGTCAGTGAAGACGACATTGGGGGAATGAAAGTTTCTAGGCGTTAATTTGTTTGCAAGGAATTTGGTTTGTTAAAGGTTGAGGTGTCATTTTATTTGTGCTCACAACAGTGGGTGGAAATTAGATTATTTTATGTGGAAAATGGCAATTTTATTGTACTGGATTGTATTTTACTTTATTGTAATTGGTTTTTAAAAAAATTAAAAATTAAAGACTGTTGATTCTGTGGTAACTCCTGTGATCCTGTGCAAGATCACACATTTCAGGAGGGACTACCTAAAATGTATCTTTTGTTTTGTTAATACACAGTTAGCACTAACAAGGTGCTAATCGCAAGCTCTTTTATCATCACCGCAGATTTAAACCAGATCCCCATTTGTCCTGTGTGTTTTTCTCTGTCTCCTCCTAACACACGCACACACACACATTTGCACACAGCCGGCTGTGGCAGATAAGCTCTGCATCAGTTCATCCCGGGCCCATTCTCAATGAAGGGCCTCTCAGGTGTCCTAGATTTGCACTCAACCTGTTCCACTTTTTAAGGGTCATGTACATATAGTGAGTGTATTACTGTAGAGTGGTGCAAAAGACATTGGTGGGAAGGTTGTCTCTGCAGTAAGAGGCTTTGAAGTGTTGATAAAGTTAATTTTAGGCAGAGATGGATACAGGAAAATGATGTTAAGAGCTGCAGTTTTAATATGTTATGTAATAAATTGGGGGGCTTTCATTAACAGAAAATTTGTTTTCCTGCTAAGAGACTAAATTGTCCCGTTTTCAACAATCTGCTCCGTCTCTATCGGCTTACACAGGAGCTGAGATTATCCTTCCCAGCCTCTATAATGAATCCTAAGGTTTGTACCCAGAGGTTTGAACCGACCACTGTCGCTGTATCGCTGATTAACTTGAACTCTCTTACACACTCTCTGCAGTTCATTTGCTAGCACGGGAATCAGTCACCATAAATCAACACAAACCTGTGAAGCCCCTTCAGTGTCCTCCAGTGCCAGTTCCTGTGAGAACTAATTGTGTGGTATTTTATGTTTGTCTATGCTTACGTGTGTGTGTGTGTGTGTGTGTGTGTAGGTGTGTGTATGTGGATGGTTGGAGGGTGGTGCAGATGGTGCACGTATGTGTGATTGTACATGTGCATGCTTGTGCACACGTGCAGCCCACGCAGCTTGAGAAAGACACCCATTCTTCATGCTCCCAGGTGCCTGCAAACAAAGGAGATAAGATAAACCCTGCAGCCCTTGAGAAATAATGTGATTACTATTTCCTGAATTGCAGCGTGACATGCCAGCATGTTGCAATCCATACATGCCGTTCATGAAATGTGTTTCCATTATTCTGCATAGCATACTGGTATTGCTGTTGTTGAATCTGATTTGGACTCCATCTTCCCACTGTCTGTTTTGATTGTATGTATACTTTAATCTTTAGGGTATACTTTGAAAGATATCAGTTCTGACGTCGTGGTGACTGTTCAAACATTCCTACTAATCTATATTTTATAGTTTAATTTTGACACACATGATGCAGCCCAGCCATCTATAATTCAGTATTCGCTATGGTGCTATGCAGCAATTACTGACTGTAATGTTAAGCAAAATGAGCCAAAGACTTTGGCAGTGCATGCTTGGCTATGGGACAGTTTAAAGGCAGTTCACCTACTGGCACCAACTGAACAATGATTATAGTCTGAAGCCAAGGGCGTAGGTTTGGTTTCAGAAGTGGGGACACAATTTCCATTAATGTAATGTTATGTAAATCTCTGGTTTGTTAATGCACTGACTAAAAATAATTTTTCGTTTCCTATAGGTCATAATTTCTGAGATAATGTTTTTGCATCTTTACTATAGAAGCAGGGTAGAGATTCCCAGCACGACTTCACCTACTTCCAAGGTCCATGGAGAGGTCAAAACTCCAGCAACGCTTGTAGTATAAAGAATAACTTTATTGTCAGACCAACGCCTTTCGACTTGATAAGATGTAAAGTTGGAGATCTTACCTCTTTTGCATCTTTACTACAAAGAGTATCGCGCTTTACTGTCTTATATTTGACTGATGTTCTAGCATCTTTTTAGGAGAATATTAACTGTAAATAACAATAGAGATTTAAAAAATTTTTTAACCGAAGAACAAAGTACCTTTTCAGCCCTCAGTAGTGTCTGCTGGCATTTCTTTCAGGCTGCATGTTCGTCAATAAGGTAGAGCAGCCTGTAAGTAGCCTTAGAGATGAAACCAAGGGTCCGCAAAGCACTCACACCACTAGCTGCTGCTCGTTATGCTTATTGCTTTGAACATGTGGTAGTCTGATAATGATATCAACTCAGATCTTCTCTCACCTAGACTGTGACGGCAGGAAGGTAAAAGCACAATGTTCAGAGAGACTAAAGAAAAACAGAAACAATAAAAGTTAGTGGAAATGATGCCCTTGTAGCTGGACTGGTCACAAAATGGTTCACAATATTATTCTTTGTAAAGCTGCAACTCAACAGATAGGCAAGGCAAGGCAGCTTTATTTGTATAGCACATTTCATACACTGGGGCAATTCAAAGTGCTTTCCAGAGTAATAAAAATATAGTAAAACTAATAGATTTACAATTAAAAAGTGCAAAAGTACATACAAGAGATATAAAAGATAAAAGTAAACCAGTGCAGTTCAAATCAAGTGAAATAGAAAGATAAAAGAGCACAACCCTGAATCATTCGTCCATTTACCCCACCACCAATTCCCAACCTCTTTCTCCATTGATGTAAACTATCTCCCCCCATCAATCCACACACACATACACACACACCACACACACAGTACACCCTTGCGCACCTACCGTTTAAAGCATCCTTGAGTAAACACCAGACATCAGCTGACAGCGGAGGTAGCGATGGCTCTACCTCCTCTGAGCTAAATCAATTAGCCTATCTTCAGTGGGGTCATGCAGTGTTTGCAGGCCTCCCAGGTTCAGAGGGTATTATTGTTCCATCCAGACCAACAAACAGGCTACCACACTCGCTGCAGCATCTGCTTGGATTTGGCCCAAGCCTGAAAGGAATGAATTGGATTTGTAGTGAATGGGGTGTGATGCACTGGGACCAACTGGGCAGGGCTGCGATATTGTATAGAGATCCAGTTCTGCTCTTCATCAGACCCACATGAACAAATTTTACATTTTTTGTGCTTATTTTTTTGTGATCTTGCTTTAATGTACCCACTTTTTTTCCTTGTTTGAAGGATGACAAATGCACATCTCACCTCATTGTGCTGAGCCATGCCTCGCTAAATTAGATCTTCAATTTCAAAGCCAGATGTAGAAGCTAATATATTTCACACAAACAGTATACAGTACAGCCCAATTTAGGCAAGGCCTGTTCTTGATTGAAAATCTTTTCCTCTCATTCATTCATTATGGACCTCATTACCTCATTGTGCTGTAAACCAGACCCTTAGGAGATAAGCCTCGTCCTTGACTTGTTTGATGTGTAAACAGATAAGTTATTCAGCCGTCTATCAAACATGCTACCGTATATGTGTGTGTGTACGTGTGTGTGGGAAATGATATGCACCAGGAACATATTACACAATGGCAGCTTACAACAGAGACAAGTGAATTAATAAGACGACGCTGTCCACGACAATCTTCTTGCTTAGCTCACTGTGTGGTGCATTCAATATTACAACACTAGGAGTGAGCACTGTGCTTATCAATCTCTTCTCCACTGATGCAATGAAGCGTGACGGTAAGGTAGCCATGCTGTGTGATGCTTCACCCGTCAGTAGTTACAGCTATCTCTAATGCATCTGCACATGATGTTTTCTCCTTGGAATCTACAGTGCATGCAGAACAAAAATATTTATAACTAAAGCAATGTTTTAAAATGGGCTCTCCACTGATTTTACACATGAAGTTCAGTTTACCTGTCATGAGCAGTACTGCGCAGCCTGTGAAAACAGTTGTATGACGTCTTCTGTGGTTCTGGGGGGAGCTTTCTAAAGTCTGAGAAAATAACACTGATGATGTCATAGTGATGTCATCAGGGCTATCTCCGTTTTGGCTTGAGCCTTGAGGTACTGAATTTGTAACACAAAGTCTGCATTACAAACTGGGGGTGTGGAGTTTGAAATATGAAGGTATTGACCAGGCAAGGACAGTCTAACAAAATATGCTATTCAGTTGCATTATGGGAAATGTAGGATCCAGGTTTTTTGGAGCGTGACTTATAGTACGGACATAAGGTCAGGATTTCTTGACCTCTACTGCTTCGACTTTGATTATTCTCACAAGCCCCCTGTTTTTATTTAAGTGCAATACTAAATTGTTGGAGTAATCCTTTAACTTCTGCCTGGTGTTCAGGAAAGAAAAGCATAAAAGATTCAGAATTTGAAATAACACTTACCTTTACTGGGTCATTTACTGTGTATTAATTTGATTAGCGAACAGTACTTGATGTCCTTGGATACAAAAAGTAACATACAGAGCCCAGGAGGTGTCATGGAGAAAAAAAATAATAATTTGTGCTCTGGAATTAATAATACATGCTCTCAATTTAGCATAATTTATCACCTTCACACTCTCACTGTGGATCGATTGGATGTAATACAGTTTTTATTTTGATCTTGGTTTTGGCTGTCAAACACAACGTTCTGTTATCTTCAAGACCCCTTAAATGTATTTTACAGGATACTGTTTTGCTGTAAAAACTTTGACGATACTGCGGACGTCATCCAGTTCATAAAACCTCAGCTTCAAGATCCTGGAGCACTTCACAAATATCTGACTGAATGTGCTGCAGCAAAGGCACTTTCCTCCCCTCTAAAGAAAAGATATAATATGATATTAAATCGAGTGCACACATTGTGTTTGTAATATTTTGTTTTCTATATGACACATCCCGGGAAAAAATTATCAATGGTCCTCATTAATAATCCTACACAATGTAAATAACAAACTGCTCTTTCACTGTTACCACTTACAAGGCTTGAAGGCACGTGTCTTGAGCCTTGACAACAACCTGCTTTACTTTTAAATTGTTATACATGAGATGAAACAATTTGATTTTGTTATTGGACACATTTACAGAGCAGAACAGGACTGATGCACACGGTTTAGGAAAGAGCAGTGAATACTCACACACTGTATGACAGTTATTCCTGTTTTGCAGCGTTATTAAAATTCAGAAAATCTGCACTGCAGATCAGCAGGGCTCAGTTACACCATTGTTTGTGTGTTTCAGTCTGTGTGTGTTAAGCATGTGTTTGCATGGGTGGGTACGATCAGTAATCTGCCCTTTTCTTTGCTGTTAAACAGTATGTAGGGGTCTTTGATGGAGGACAGCCAGTAGTCGACTTGAATGTCATGGTGCAAGACAAAGCTGAGGCAAAACATATATATGCCTTTTGTTTTCTTTGTTCATCATTTAAATCAGTGAATGAAAGTTATTTTTCATGTGTGACCCATAAAGGGAGCAAAAGGAGTTTTTTCCTCAATGATTCTCCAAAATCATCACCACACACATAAAGAATGCACAGGGCTCCAAACCGACCAATACTGAGTTTGGTTCATAAAAATGTTCATGCTCACCTGAGAGTCTGTAAATGAATGCGCTAAACAGACAAGGCTGTTTTCATCTACTATTTAATATGCCTATTTATTGTCACAGCCGAAGCACAATAATCCCCCTCAAGAGCCCAGATGCCAGTCAACACTGCAGTTAATGGAGAATTTGCAGAGTTGTATCAGGAACAAACATGCACTCGGAAATCAGTCTTGGCACTCGTAATGTTCCGGCAGAAGGATGTGTTAACTGTGAAAAAGCAAACATTTGTAATTACTGTGGCGAACACCGTTGTTTGTTTTTCTGCAGCTTTGTTCCTTAATATTCCAACATCACTTCATAGCTTGTTGATGTGTAAAATACAAAATAGTCCTAAGAAAATAATTAACAACTATACAAACCTTATTCCAAAAACTAAATCTTGTATGTTTCTCTCCCTAATCCATTCCTATTTTAATTGTACATATCCATATCTTAAACACCTCAGTCACTTTGGCTTTTGTAAGGAACAGACACTTTTACAGTGCACATGTGCATTATTTTTTGAAAAAATACATTTTGTAAAGCATTCACCATTTGTCACAAGTTCATTAAGGTATATATTTCTGTCAAGTCTCAGCAGTATTTGCTCTGTGGGTTGAGATACAGTGACAAGTGGTTTCAGCAGTCATAACTTATGAGTCCATTATAAGTTATAAGTCCATTTTTTTACTATTTCTTCTGAATTATAAGTGGTCAATATCCATGCTGCTGCTCTTAAATAATAAATGAAAGCAAACCTAATATATAGATGAAAAGCCAGGGGGTGGGGATGCCTTCTGTGGTGATTAACAGTCATATGAAATCCTCATCCCCACTGAGACATAATACCACATTTTCACATTTAAGTTCCTATCTCTTTCACTGTACTTGAAAGTAAGTCAGCTCGCCATCCTGTGATCATTTTCTGTTACTCGTACCTGGAGGCAACATAGTCAGTTTCTCTTTGTACCACTGTGCTCCAATTTCTGAGCACCATTAAAAGTAATGTGAAGCAAGTAGGGTTTATATGTCACAAGACCAAAAGTCTATCTGGGGCCTTCTAAGTGAGAGAAAAAAAAAGTTGTTACTGTTTATGAGTTTTGTGTGCTTTAGACAAAAAATGTGCATAAAATAAATAGTTCTTTAGGTCTTTTTTTGAATATTTACAGTCAATCCAAATGAAATCCAGAGGGAATCAGACAGAGATGGAAAGGTGTGAACCAATAGTACAAGTGTTTTTATGGAGATTACATTTTTTTGTGATAGAAATGACAGGAGATGAGGGGAGAAAGAGACTGGAAATGACATGCAGCAAATGTCTCCATCCAGTTTTAAAACCAGGGATGTTGCAGTTACATGGTCAGCTTCTCTGCTGCTAGGCAAACAGGATAATACCACAATAATCTGAAAGAATATTATTAGTATTAATTGCTTTTATGTTGAGAATTTACGTGCATTGGATACCTTTTAAATCAGTGTGAATAGCAAAACAAACTGGTTATAACTTTGGTACAATGTTTTATATTTACCTCGCCTGGAGATTTCAATGTCCAGCAAATTTAATAAATCAATACAATGACTAGAGGTGTGTGTGTGTTAAGTCCGTGTATCAAGTCATAATGCTGTACAGCATTTATTGCCCCCAATGTGTCATGTAGGTGGTTTGTTTGAGTATGCATGTGAACGGTATGGGGGAAGGGATGATGGTAAAGTTGAATGTAACTAATCTTCCTTCCTATTTTTCCTTCTCATTTATCTCCCCTAGGATGAACATGCTGCAGAGGAAGCTTCATGAAGGTCCAACAAACTCTTCTTAGACGTATGGACACTACAACTGAAAGTTTATCTGACAGTGTAGAGGAGAAGATAACACACAAGCGTTTAACACTGGGAACCTGGAAAAAAAGCTTTGCTGATCACGACATTTCAGCACAAGTCTATATAACTGCCAAAAGCTATATGGATATTGAACAATTATCTACAAGCGGACTGGGCAACTAGGATTTTTCCTCTCCTGGTTTTGATAGTAACTACATGGAACATGTAACTGTAATGTTCTGGCTTACCATTATCATCAAAGACACGAGGCACAGCTAAGTTTCAGTACAAACCTCAATTTAGAAGGTTTCACGTGGACTTGAGAATAGATAAGAGAGATACAACAACCGAACCTGTGTATCTGTCGTCATCTTCTTCCTACATACAACTCCCCGCTGAGCTTTATTGAAAAGGAGGAGCCCATTAAAGCATTTGATAGATAGGAAGGCTTGGTCTGAGGGTGTTGTTGCCGGCTGGCTGCTGGTTGGAGATGAGATAAAAGCACTGGGAAAGAGAGAAAAGAAGTGCCTGTCTGACAGGAGCAGAATACAAATTAGGATTCGTCTCTCCTGCAGGTACACCAGTGAGGCGAATCAATATTGGAGAAGCAAAATGGACAAATTAGGACGAATTAGTCGGCTTCAATTGCAGGAATATTAGTTGTGAACTGAAATGATGGATTTAGGTGTTTGCTAAAGGTTAATCTGAAATCACATTGCAATACAAAGGATGGGAAATGAGGGAAAATAAGGAGCTTCTACATTTTCTACAGTCAAAACCAGCATTGCCAGATCACTATACAGCCTCAGTGTCATG
This sequence comes from Maccullochella peelii, assembly GCA_002120245.1. Taxonomy (NCBI): domain Eukaryota; kingdom Metazoa; phylum Chordata; class Actinopteri; order Centrarchiformes; family Percichthyidae; genus Maccullochella; species Maccullochella peelii. Next base: position 144,229 of record LKNJ01000563.1, read on the forward strand.
CCTAAACTGATCCATGTGCAATTTTAGATAATAGTGATGAGGCTGGTCTAAACCTTGGACAAAAGAAGGTTTAAAAGGAGCTGAGACGAGATGGAGCTGGATAATAGTTCACTGGACTACTTTACCAGCAACTTCACAGAGATTCCTGACACCACTACAACTCCGCCCTGGAGTGAGGCCACGCTATTCGGCCTCCAGATCTCCCTGTCTGCGCTGTTAGCTGTCGTCACTCTGGCTACTGTGCTTTCAAACGCCTTTGTCATCGCCACCATCTTTCTGACGAGGAAGCTCCACACACCTGCCAACTTCCTGATCGGCTCCCTCGCCGTCACAGACCTGCTGGTGTCTATTTTAGTCATGCCAATTAGCATCGTCTACACCGTCAGCAAGACCTGGTCGCTAGGGCAGATTGTCTGTGACATCTGGCTGTCGTCCGATATCACGTTCTGCACGGCCTCTATCTTGCACCTGTGTGTGATCGCATTGGACCGCTACTGGGCCATCACAGACGCGCTGGAGTACTCAAAGCGACGCACCATGCGCCGGGCGGGGATCATGGTCGGTGTGGTGTGGGTGATCTCCATATCGATTTCCATTCCTCCACTTTTCTGGCGGCAGGCCAAAGCTCACGAGGAGCTGACAGACTGCATGGTGAATACAGATCAGATCTCTTACACCCTATACTCCACCTTCGGCGCCTTCTACGTTCCCACAGTGCTTCTCATCATCCTCTACGGACGGATCTATGTTGCCGCCCGCTCCCGCATCTTTAAGACACCATCCTCGGGGAAACGTTTCACCACAGCACAGCTCATCCAGACCTCTGCAGGCTCCTCTCTCTGTTCTCTTAATTCTGCCTCCAACCAGGAAGCACACCTCCACTCTGGCAATGCAGGAGGTGGTGGTGGAGGAGGAGGGGGAGGATCGCCTCTGTTCATGAATAGTGTGAAAGTGAAGCTGGCAGACAGCGTGCTGGAGAGGAAACGTCTGTGTGCGGCTCGGGAGAGGAAAGCGACCAAGACACTGGGCATCATCCTGGGTGCATTCATTGTCTGTTGGCTCCCGTTCTTTGTCGGCACGCTTGTCATGGCCATATGCAAAGAGTGCTGGTTTGATCCAGTGCTTTTTGATATATTCACCTGGCTGGGGTACCTGAACTCCCTCATCAATCCTGTCATCTACACCGTATTCAACGATGAGTTCAAACAGGCTTTCCAAAAACTCATCAAATTCAGACGGTGCTCCTGAAAAACCTTAGAGTGGATTAAAATTCTCTTGGAAAACAGGGAGTGGAAAAAGACAAAACAAGATCATAATGATAATGAAAGTACTGCACACTTAAATGTATCATCTTGTAAACACATGCTAATTGTTGTATGTTTTTGTTTTTTTACACCAAACAGCTCCGTGCCATAGCTCTTTAAATTCCTACAGCATATCCTTTATATAGACTTATGCCTGCATGCTAAAAAAGAGACAAATCTTGACCCCCGAGAACTGTGGAACTCATCTTAAAAAAGATAAAGAAAGGGGATGTGAAGTCTATTTCATATCACAGGGACACCGCTGTTATTTCTTGGACAAAAGCAAAGACGATTGGTGTAACTGTATGGAACGAGCAAACTCAGAGTGACTGAATTTTATCCAGCAGAAATGAAAAGCCATGAAATATTTGTTGTCTTATTCTCTGTGTCATACTGTATGCTGCTGCTCCCATATAATGTTTCTGTGGTACAGTAAAGTACTTAGAAAGACTACAAACTCTAGAGATTCAGTAAAACTGTTGCCATATATGCAATTATATTTGAAAGTGGTGTGTGTGTGTGTGTGTGTGTGTCTGAGTGAGTGTAAAGGTAGTTACTTTACTGTAATATATGCGTGTTTGAGGAAGGATTGTCAAGTGTTTGAAATTTATACACAAAATATTTATCCACGCTATTCTCCGGTGAGGCTCGTATCGCCATTACAAAGGCTGAAATGGAAACAGAATTTTCACTCTGAATTTTAAGTAACACCCAATGCCATAACAACAAATAAACCCCTCCAAAAATCTTATGAAACGCTGTGCTCGAGCAAAAAGGACAAGGTAACAGCAAATGATCAGAGTCCCAGATACTGGGGGCAACAGTCATTCTGATTGTCAGGCAAAACACAAGGAATGCAAATTCAAAGCGATTTTTTAAATCATTGTCAGACAAGATGAGAAACTGTATCATATGCACCATATTTCATTGAAGATATTATGGTAACATGAAAGCTGTGGTTGTGTTTCACAAAAGGAAATTCCATCAAATTATGTAATACAAACAAGATGGTAAAGAAAAGAAGTGATGGGTGAATAGATTTTAAGAAATGAATAAGTTTAAGGTAGAATATAGAAGAACAAGTAAAAGAAAACAAAATAAAATAGAAACTTGAAGGACAGCTCCCTCATATTATACCATACATAACCTTTGCTTGACAGAGAAAGTAGCACAAGAAACAAGAGATGTCAATGGTGGTGAGTGGGAAATTTGTGACCTGAATTCCTGATTTTCATCCTTAATCCGTAAAATCAAAAACAAAACAGGAGTCAGACAGTGGCAGTTGGATAACCTTCACATGTTTGTCCAATGGATTGTTTTCAGGAAGGACTACTGGAGTGGTGACAGTTGCCAGCTGCCTTAAATATGCTGTGGGCATCAGTTCAAGAGGCTGGTGGCAGGTAGCTCAGATGAGTCAGTGACTTTGAAATGTATTTGATGGTTATGATTCTTTGTTTGGAAATTATGAAGTCACTAGAAATAAACTATGATATAAAATAGTTTTTAATGTAGACATACATACGTTAAGAGTTGCAGTATAGGTCTGTTGTCTGTGCAAGTGACTCAGTCCACAGATGCACATCAGACCAGAGATATATACATACAGTATATATATATCTCTGTGATACCTTAACCTGTGGTGCTCTGGTCTGAAAATGACTGGCTGGATGAAGCAGTAGAGTGGACAGTCTTTGAGATAGTCAGTGCAATCATGCTGGATCAGACTAAAGTCAGTCTACAGGAAATAGAACTGAAGGCCAGCTTAGACACTTGAAATACATTTATTATTAATGTGCAATTTATTTGTTTACATTTCCAAAGAGAGCTGCTGTTGAACCACTGGACCACTACACCAAAGAGATTTTATAGATGGCATTAGAGATATGAAAAGTATGGTTAATTGACTGATTTTTAGCTAGCATAGAGGCATGGTTCTATGGACAGTGATGTCAGTCAGTTGGCCCACCACTTTGTTCCAGACTGAAATATCTCCACAACTACAGGATGGATTGTCATGACATTTTGTACAGACTTTCATGGTCCCCAGATGATGAATCCTAATGACTTTGGTGATCCTCTGACTTTTCTTCTAGCGTCACCATGAGGTTGACATTTGTGGTTTTGAGTGAAATGTCTTGCTGGATTGCCATTAAATCTGCTACACACATTCATGTCCCACTCAGGATGAATCATAATACCTTAACATCTAGTGCCATCATCAGATTATTTTCCAGTACGTAGCCAAAGGAATGACATTCCCATCAGCCTCTGTTGTACTTTGTGATTTGTGCAAATTAGCAAATTCTAACACACTAAACTAAGATGTGAACATGGGAAACATTATCCTGCTAAACATCAGCATGTTAGCATTGTCATAGTAATCATGTTATCATGCCGACGTTAGCATGTAGCTCAGTACTGTGCCTCAGTACAGCCACATAGAACCACTAGCATTTGGGTAGACTCTTACATTTTGTGCCAAATCTATACTACAAATTGATTCTACGCAGGAATTTAGTAGTGTGCTCACTAGAAAAGTGACAAAATAAAGTATAGACTATTCAGAGCAGGCAGTATGCATACTAAGTACGGTTGATTTTTGAGTATGCTGTTGATGCACACTATTTTTCCATGAAACAATGCACAAAGGAAACAGGAGCAGCTCACAGCTGGAAAAAAATTTAAATAAATTGTGGGTGGTTGTGAAACAGCTCTTTTTGATGTCTATTTGTAAAGTTTAACCGGCAGCGACCTTACAAAGTCAGTTTGATTGGCAACTGACGTCTCACACATTATCATATAATTTCCTAGAATATATACACATACTGTATATATACAATATATTGTAAAGAATTAGTGTGTAGTAAGGATTTGGGAGACAACTTTAGTCTTATTTTCATCAGCTAAGTTCAGTCATCTCCATATTGGGTGAACATTAACATTTGTCTTTTTAATGTCATTTTTATTTTACTTTTTAAAATGAAATGCACACTGACTGCTAAGTAGGACAGAAGTAAGAAGGGGAACAAAATGCATTTATATTTTTCCAATTAACATACTAACTACAGCTTTAAATAAATAATCAATTGTCATGAACGCTAATGGCTAATGTGATCTTCACAGTGTCAAATTAATTACAGTGTGAATATACCAAGCTCTGTGAAGAGATGCCACATTACCCTCGCAGTGTAACAAAATGAATGTTCTCTCCAAATTTATAGGTGGGTCACGTTTAACAGTGTTAGACAAATAAATCTTAATTATTCAGGATATAGTGTTAAAGATACAATTAGCCCGTCAGCTATTGATTCGTGCCTTTGGGAATCACTGAGGCATACAAATGTGTCTTAATTAATTAGCATGTAGAGAAGAAATTACAATGAAGGAATACATATCTGTCCCAAGATAAGACACAAAAGAAATATCCTGACAGCTGAGCTGGTTAAGCAAATGCCACGCAATCGCTTCATCTTGGGTTTAAATCAGGTTGCATGTGTATCTCTCCACTGTGAACTATCTATTAAAGGCTAAAATGCCAAAAAATTGTACGCTTAAAAAAGAAACAGGGCCAAAAGTAGTTCTGTCACTCTGGATCAGCATGGATAGGAGATGGCTTTAGATAATGTTAGGCTGCCTTGAGCATTGAAACCGAAAGGTCAGGATGCACTTAACCTCATGGGATGGGGACTGTCACTTCTTGACTCATGTAAGGAGTAAAGCTGAAAGGGAGCACAGAGGAAAACAGTTAGAGGAGGGGAAGTGAATGGAAAGAGAACGACAGCCCAGCTAACAAAATTAGCCCCCTGGGACCAGCAGGCACTGTAAAGCAAGTCAGGGCAAAGGGTAATAAGGTGCCACTTCAACATATACATCACATTACTTAGCCAGCTAAAAAAATAAAGTCCAACAGATATTTCATCTTCATGGTTTATTCACAGTGCATTTGCATTTTAAAAAGTCAGCAGACACCCTTACCTTTATGATTTTTCCATGTATATACGCTTCCATGTATGGTTCTCGTTAGAACTCTGGCAGCAGCGTTCTGAATGAGCTGAAGTTGTCTGACGGTCTTTTTGGTAAGACCAGACAAGAGGCCGTTACAATAGTCCACTCTGCTGGAAATGAAGGCATGCATGAATTTCTCTAAGTCTTGTCTGGACATGAGACCTCTAAGCCTTGCTATTTGTTTGAGATGATAAAATGCTGATTTAGTTGTTGCCTTGATGTGGCTGCTGAAGCTCAGATCTGAGTCTATTAAAACACCAAGATTTCTAACTTGGGTTTTTGTCTTTATAGCTCTGGAATCAAACTGAGCAAAAACTTTCAGTCTTTCCTCCTTGTTGCCAAATGTATGATTTGACCTAGAGGGAGCATGTACAGTTTGAATAATAGTGGCCCAAGAATCGAACCCTGAGGGACTCCACGTGTCACGGTGATCCACTAAGATTTTTGATCACCAATGGCAACAACATAGCCTCTGTCTTTGAGATATGATCTGAACCAACTTAGGACTGTGCCAGATATTCCCACCCACTTTTCCAGTCTGTCTAGAAGTATTTTATGGTCCACAGTATCAAAGGCTGCACTCAACTCAAGCAGCACTGAAACTGATGTTTTACCGGAGTCAGTATTCAGACGAATATCATTTAACACCTTTATCAGTGCAGTTTCAGTGCTGTGATGTTGCCTGAAGCCAGATTGAAAATTGTCCAAAAG
>LKNJ01000564.1:0-150036 GCA_002120245.1 Maccullochella peelii
GGGGGGGGGCTGGAGGAAGCCATTAAAACACACCATTTGATCTCTGATTACATTCTGCTCTCGAATAGCTGGATTAAGAGAGAGGGTTCTGAGTGTTGTAGCGTAACATTAGGATCCTATGGGACTGGGTGGGGCTTTAAGGTAAGTGTATGAATGTATTTGTAATTGTGTATGTGTGTGTGAGAGAAAGAGCCAGAGGTGAGGTTATATTGGCAGTGTTAGGACGACAGGCCTCCTCCAATAAAGGCGTCAGCAGCCGGGGCAGATTTATGACAGCCATGCTGAGTGGAAAGCGTGATGGGGGATGGAGAGGCAGCTCTCACTATTGAGGATATCTTATGCCTCCTTTGAGAGTCGCTGCCTCTCTCTGTCTCAAATTTCATGGCTCTCAGTCTGTTGCATTGTCTCTGTCTTCTCTGTTGTTATTTATCATTTTCTTCCTTATTATTGTAGTTTTCATAATTATTTCTGTCTTAGCTGTGGCTTGTTTACCTCGTTTTTTACTTTCACCCCTCCGTTTCTGCAACACCACGCAGAGGATTGTAGGGCTTTAGGCAACAATTGTTTCCTTTGTCTGTCCTTTGTCTGCTCTCATTATCACAATTAAACTCAGACAAGCCTTTTAATTCCTTGCATTTGTAAGAATGAGTGAGGAAAATTGAGGGTTAGCTCATTCATCTTTCTAAGCTATTGCACTTTAGCACTGTAACATGGGTGTGAAGATGTTGTATTCATGATGGCTGACAGCAAGAAAAGGAAGGACTGAGACACAGTCAAAGAAAAGGGCAGAGACGAGGGATAGCATGAGACAAAGAATGAATAGTGACAGAGAGTGTGTTGAATGGCCTCTCAAAACGACGTCTCATTACAATAAGGCAACTACTGTATGTGGTAGTGCTAAAAACATATTGTACACTTAAAGTAGCTAATGAGGTGCTGACAAACTTACACAAAAGGGAGACTCTTTATACAGGTCTCCTAGTGCTGGGTGCCATTTTACAATGTTCAATACTATTGCCAATACCACACCAGAGTTTCATTACCCACGCAAGAAAAGTACTTCTGTGATACCTTGCTCTGAGGAATATAGAAACGTTTTTCTACAAAGCCATTTTTTCATTTAAAGTACTAGTTGTACTATGAATAATTTTTGGAAATGCGCTTATTCACTTTCTTGCTAAGAGTAAAATAAGAAGATTGATACCATTCTCATGTCTGTACGCTAAATATGGAGCTACGGCCTGCAGGCGATTAGCTTAGCTTAGCATAAAGACTGGGAAGAGCCAGGCTAGCTGTTTCCCTGTGCTTCCAGTCTTTATGCTAAGATAAGCTAACCATCTCCCTGGTCTAGCTATATATATATATATATATACACTGTGTAAGTGGTATCGACCTTCTCAAGAAAGCAAATATGCAAATTTCCCAACATGAACCATTATTTTAACAAAATAATCCACAGTTTTCAAATGTTAAATTGTGACTAAAAACAATCAGCTCAACATGAACTTTTCGAAAATAAAGTACAGTGTAAAATTGGCAAAATTATGATGTAAATCAGGAACGTTCTGATCAAATATAAGTAAAAACGATTATGAATCTAATAGATATTCTGTGCCAACTTTTGGTAACTGACAGCTTTCGATACTCTATGATCCAGGCTTATTTCGGTCTGTACCAAACACATATTGAGGTTCGATACCAAGCCCCAGTAACTTCAGGCTCTTTGAGAGTTGCACACAAAACATACAACCAGATGTACAATCCATTTTATTTTAAAGTGTATCAGGATCCAAAAAATCCCTTGACTGTCCATCATATACAGCACACAGAAATTGTAATGATTTAACATTACAGATTTAACAGCTGTCATGTACAGTATTTGAAGCCCAAGTCTTCTGTTATATAGGACATCCCATCAACAGATCAGTGTCACATGACACCCTGATACCCTGATACCCCTGCCCTGCATGTGGTATTGTTTTGGAAAGATCCATGTGTTGCCATGGCAGCAGAGCACCAGCTATTCCCAGTGTGATTGTAGTTTTCCACCTGCAGCAGGAAAGCAGGACCTGTTCTCCTCCCAAACAATGTTTCCATGTAAACATTTTATAGGAATGTGTGTGCGTATGTATGCGTGTGTGTTTTATTTCTGTGGTTCGAAGCAGAGTTTGGTTGTTTTATTTTGCTAATAGCTCCAGGAAGAAATCAATAGGTGGGCAGTTTTTGGGAGAATAATATGATATATACTCTGTGTGTGCTCTATAGGCGTATGTGTGTTAGCTTTTCTGTCATATTTGCAGTTTATACTTTTCCTGAGGGGGATCGTTTGGAAAACAAGAGAGGAGGGGGTAAAGTGAGGCAGCTCAGAGCAGGAAGAGGAAGATGCTGGTCTGTGAGAAGCATGAGGTTGAAGAGGCCAGCTGTAGAGGCCACAAATCAGCGGAAACACAAGCGACCTGTTCACAAGAAGGAGGGAAAGAAGAGACAGCGAAAGATAAAAGAAGAGGCAGTTGGATATATGCGGAGATGCAGGAGCATACAAACAAAGAGCATGAGAGACTGACAGGGAGGAACTGGCTCGAGGCGACGTTAGGAGCAGCGTCTGAGCCGAGATGAGGTCAGACGTGCACAGACTGAAGCCTAGTGTTTGACGACCACAGGCTATAGTGACCCATTAACCGACTTGTAAAGCTCAGTCCTTCCCCCTTCTGAAACACACACATGTTCTACATGCGCACAAATCCATTACAAGTAAATTATATGCTAAGATGGTATGAAGATATACATGAACACTATATTAGGCAAGCCTATTAGCAGACAAGTAATGGTCTCAACAAGTTTGATGTTCTTAATTCTTAATTTGTTTATAAAAGAAAAATTCTGGATTGTCTTGTTTTTTTTGTAAAAACCAGATAAACTGGAGCCGTTTCCTTGTTGCTTCATGCTTTTATACCTTAGAGACACACATTCCCCAGAAGACACACTGTTTAGTCAGAGCTGCGGTGGTTCATTTGGCATTTCATCCTCATTTTTCTACAGTTTATCATTATTATTCATGATTGTGGTTTTAGGTCTGCGAGTGTGCTCTCTTTCAGCCAAGAGGTGGTTTCGGCCTAAAAAATGGTTGTCTGGATGAATATTTTTGCCCTCAGGGCTGTGTGGGCACTTAAGGCATTCCACGCAAAAATATGCATACACACTCTCAGTGTGTTTCTAGGGACAACATTTTTCCAAAGCAAGGTGGTGGGAAGATTAAAACAAGCCAGCTCGAAATGTCATGCTCCCTATCATGAATACACAGAGGTGGAAAGAAGGAAAAGAAAAACATGCCAGGATGGCACTCACTCATTTCCCACTTGGTGTGTTTCACATCCACACCCTGTATTTTTAGACAAGCGGTGAATCAGTCCTAGAAATGTGCCTTGTCTTCTTGTTAGCATGCTGTCTTCTGAAAGTTTTTGTTGTTAACAAGCTCTAGGAAGGTTAGATCTGGTAACTCAGGCATTTTACAGATAGCTGCACCCTGCTACTGGCTGAATGTGTATGTATGTACTTTGCAAACACATAAAATCTAACCTAAACAGACACTACAGTGCAATTCAGTCATTGCATTGCAAGTTGGAAAAGGATACAACATAGAAAATACTTAAGGAGAAGATGGAGGAAGGTGTTAGTGAACATAAAAACATATTAAGAATAAGTCTGTGGAAATTATGAAATATATAAATAACAGCATATGGGATTCCAAAATAACAGCAGTGGCACACACTACGGCTAAAAATGAATGAAGAATGTGTAGTACACTACTCAGTTTGGTTTGCTGCAAGGTTTGGCATTGTGGGAAGAGACTGTTTGCACACACACTCACACTCACACACAGAGCCTCTATGTTGGTCTTTGCCTGGCAGGATGCCGTTGTTCAAAACAGGCGCAGTGGGCAGCACCCACCCACAGGCAGCAGCGAGTACGCGGAGCAAGCGGTGGGTGGGCTGAAGGTCAGACGAGCCCTGGACACACTGGCATTGTTCTTTCTATCTTTTTTTCCACACTCCCTGACCTGTGACTTCAAGAGCATATGTCTGTGTATGTGCTGGTGCAAGCCAAAGATTCATAAAACACAATGAAAGAGATTGTAGACGCAATAGAGGCACAAAAAAACAACTTAAGTAGATGTTAGCTGAGTGCGATGCTTATGATTGGTTTGAACTGGAGTGTATTCTGTGTGTTTGTGTTTGACTGTGACTCTGGAGTGAAGTGCCGTGGCATGTTATTAGTGTGAGTCAGCAAGTGCGGCTGTTGAATGTAGGAGTGGGAGGAGATGAGCAAAAGGTCTTCTGTTCAGAGATGCATGATGTCTTCCCCCTCAGCTGGGACACACCAGATTCCCCGAACCGCTGACTGTACTCTCTCCTCCTGGAAGCCGAACAATTTAAACTCCAAAACATCTTTAGTTTAAGCCACAACTCGAACGTCAATGAGATGCATCACGACACTGATGTGTGACATTATAAAACAAGTCATTTGTAGTCAAATTGTAGTTTCTGACCTTTGTTTCTTGTTCTGTCTGTCTCTCCCACCTCTCCTTGCAAAGGGCAGCACACATAATCATAGGCAAAACCTCTTTGTGCTGGCTGAGCTGCTATTTTCCCTCAGAGAAAGTGATAGCACCCACCACAGAAGCAGGTCAGAGGGAGGTTGCTGAAAATTTCCCTGGAGATGCTGCATTCGGTGGTTCAAATGATTTGAACCTTGACCTGGTTTGTAGTTGGCCTCTTCAAGTGCTTCCTCCCAGAGCTTTATGTTTTTGTATGAATGCATGAAACAAAGATGCAGGGGGGAAGCTCATTTTCTGTGCCCCAGTTTCTAGACCTGCATTAATTAGTGTGGAAAATTAACTCTGCACTACACAAGACAACCTCCTGTGAGCATGAGGCCAACCAGCAAACCAGCAAACCAGTTTTATATCAGTGCAGAAAGCTTCACAGTAAACATGAATTTGGTGATTTGCAGGTCACAAACCGTCTTTACATCTGTGCTTAAATTTGGTTAAACAGTGAGAGTTTGTTTTTTTTGTTTCTATGTTCCATATAACCATTGTGTCAACAGCATTTAAATAACTTTGGATGATCTTTCAATGTGTAGCACCTGCTATGCGTATGAAATATAGTCATTGAGATGTTGAAACAGTGGCTGTAAGTAACCTAGACTTTCAGCTTTCAACCAAGTTTAAAACAGTTTTAAACTAGACATCAAGACAGCATTTGACCTTCAAATTAGAGCTAGACGGATAAATTGGCCAGGCCTACATATCAGCCGATATTAGCTTATTGCAGATACATATATTGGTATTTGTGTATATTTTGGCTGAATTACGTTACAGAAATGCCTAACTAGGTTTGAGATTATTTCAAAATAGTGTCACTGTTAGATAGTTTGTCCACCAGAAAGTACGTATCTTGGTCACAATTGTTGAAAAAAAAAAAAAGCAAATCTAAGGGATCTATATCAAGACTGTTTGTTTGTGTTAAAAATTATTCCCATCTGCCAGTGCATCATTGTCAGATTTTTTTTATCCTGTATCAGCCGGGCTAGCACTGCAAATCACCAAATCCATGCTACCTAGTTTGGCATGTGTGGGCACCCCAACTCTCTGCATTGCATACTGTCTCATAAAGCAGAAACGTCAAGAAAGTTGGAAGGATGTTCGAGGCACTAACTAAAGGTTTTGTTCTCTCCTGTCACAGATGGTCATTTCACTGGGACCCCTCCCTCATACGGTTACGATGCAGACCGCGCGGAGGAGCAGCGGAGGCACCACGACATCCTGCCGTACATCGATGACTCGCCGTCGTCTTCCCCGCACCTCAGCTCCAAGAGCCGCAGCAGTCGGGACACCCTCTCCTCTGGATCGTTAGAGTCCTCCAAGTCGGTCAGTATGCCACCCTGCCATCTCTTACTGCTGGCCATTGCATCAGCCAAATCTTCTCAACAGTTTTCTTCCTTTAAGTAATGCATTGGCTCAGCTGCAGAAATTGACTAAAACAAACCAAAGCTGTGAACTTCTTAATATTAAGGGTTGTTCTTTAACTACTGATACAAAGCATAATACCACATGAATATACAGTTCTACAAACATGGCCAATAGGTGCCAATACTTGACCTCAATACAGTGTAGGAAGTGGGCTAATCTATTCTTAGAGCAATCCCGCTTTGTCAAAAATCTGCCAATTGACGAGAAATCAAATCTGCCATTTGAGAGGATTGATAAAGGACAATATCTCCTGCCTCATAACCCCAGAAGCAGTCATCCAGTGAAGAAACTCATCCCCCTTAAGAGCCTGGCTTTTCCTCATCCAGGGTATTAGGCAGAATTACCTATGACCTCCATCACCCCATCACTGCCTTCATCCTCTTACCCCCCCCTCCTTTGCTTCTTCTTGTCTGCGGAGCGAAAACCAGTGACCTATGACGTCTGGTGCTCTAGAAAGGTTACCATGGAGAGGATACACACATGCGCGCACACACACACACACACACACACACACACACACACACACACACACACACACTGTGTCAGCAAAGATGAAAATGAACATAGATGCTACAGCCAGAATCTTTTCACTTTATTTATATTTTTCCTAGTTGCCATCACCATTTCCCCATTATGTTTTGCACCAAAGAGTTTGTAGGTAACAGATGAACATGCTAGAGCCATATGTTCGATTAGGATAGAGAGGTATTGTGGGAGAATGTAATAGTCTATTACTGCCTCTCTCCACTGTGCCCTTGGAGGAAGTAATCGCATCAGTGGTCACGAAGCAGTATCAGCGACTCCACCCCCTCTGTCTTTGCTCTCTGTCAGAGCTGGAGAGCGAGCGCCTGTCAGTCTGATTGATGGCTTGAATCTGCCAATAAATGATGAGTCCCTTGACTGCATCCGACCTCTGACCTGTGCGCTTGGAACTCTCGCTGATTTTAATTTACATACATGCACACGCACATCATGTCATCTCTGCTTTAGGCTGGACAAGCCAGTGCCTTCTTTTAAGTACACAAACGCGCACACGCACATGCTATTCTCTCAGCAAAATGCAAAATTTATTGTAGAAGAGACTGAAGATGATTTGCCGAGTAAACTCTCGTGTTTAGAGGCACAAACCCTGAGCAAACCTGACACTGTGGGTGTGTGTGTTTAGGGTTGGCAGAGGCAACTTCTGATGGCCATATGATGGTAAATATATTATGCAGCCAAATATTAATCTATCTAACACATTCTCCACGCAGTTAGACATGCCTTCAATAACTGCCATGAAAATGGAGTTACCATTGTCCTTGATTTGTCCTTCGACAGCCACTCTTCAAACATCCTCCAAGTCGGCTTCTTTAATTGATGAGTCAGAGCCCAGACAAGCTCTGACTGGCTCAGCGGATGCTGATGGTTTTGTGATGTCACTATGACGAGTCATCACCATCAATACTGCTGATTTAATTTTGTTCTCTTCCCTGCAAGAGGGAAAAGAGGGGGATCACTGATCGGAAGTCAGCTGAAGTATGAGGACTGTGCTGTAATGTTTTGGGTTTATTTTTACCAATTTTGAAAAAACATTGACCACATATTATGTGTTATATCTTATCATCCTAGTGAACAGTGTGACACATACTTGTAGGTTAATCAAGGACAGCCAGAGCCCATTGTAGCCCCACGGTAGAGAGATGATAAGAAATGATGGACAGAGAGATGGGGAACGACATACAACAAAAGCTCTTGGCCCGGATTCAAACCTGGGACATTACAGTTTGTGGTCGGTGCCTTAAGCCCCTGGGCCACGGCAGCACCCCCACCCCCAGAATTCCTCTTAAGCCGTGAACCATTTTCTCTGTTCTTGTGGATCCCTAATTTATATTGAAGCAGTTAAATCCTCTTCATTTTCTTTGCTCCGTCATCCTGTCTTGACATCACACCTCGAGGCCACGACCTGAAGGGGGAGGTCATTTCTTTTCCTACTCTAAACCAACATCAGTGGATGAGGAGGCTTGGAAACACTGAAATCTCCTTTGTTATGATCTATCACATATGTAATGAACATTCACTGATTGCACAGCTTGTTTCCTTGCAATTAAAGTCATGGTGCGATGCAGCATTCCGTACATCCTATCCAGAAAACCCCTGCAGACACCAACTCTGTCAACATCTATCACATCTGTCTGAAGTGCAGTTTAAATAACCAGAAGTAATGCTGCATTTAAAAAAAAAAAATCAGTCTTTCTCCTGCAGCACAGGATAATTCTAAGACAGCTCTATTACGCAGCAGACATGTTGAGCTAGGAAGCAATCACATTAGGCATTTCAGAAAGCAAGAACAGGATGCTAAACAGATTAGAATATGAAAAATGAAAATTGAAAAGGGTTAATAAAGTGTGGAACCGGGCATGCATTGCCGCTTACTTCTCTCCTGTCCAATCCAACTCTGAATGTTTAAATTCAGTTTGAGTCTCCTACAGTCCATGGGAAAGAGAGAGAGAGAGATGGAGAATAATGTTATTACAGTCGCTGCTGCTCAGTTTCTATCTGCGCCTCCTGAGCTACATCGGGGCACTTGTCAAATAAAACACTGTTTGCATTGATTCTCGTGTATCTCCCACGAACATTATCCGTGCATAAACAAATCAGAAGCTAATCTGAATTCCTAAATCATGTTAGGTAGAGCCACCGCTAAGGGGTGTTGTGTGAGCTGAGAGGGTTTAAGCACGGGTTCAAATGTGAAATATTAGACTCTGTCAACTGACTCTGTTGCACTGGACGCGTAAACATATGGACACAGAAACCCAAATTTAACCCAAGCAGAGAGAATGTGTCTTATCTTTGCGTTTTTTGATCACCAAAAAATGCAGCCAGACACCCCTTTAGTCTGAACCCAGAGATGGGCTCATCAGTTGCCACGGCGATGAATAAAAGATGATATGTCTGGAGATGTGGGTACTTCCTAGGGGACTCGTCTGGGGCCTGAACTGATGAATAAACACTTTGTGGCTCTTGTCTCTCTTCTGCTAGTTCAGTAACATGTGGCTGAACGTTTCCTTCTTCGTGATTTGCTTCGAATGTTCTTGATGCTTCAAATATGTTTCTTGTGTTTCTCATGTTCTTTTACCAGCGGGCATATCCTGTGAGGTTGAAGTCACATAGCTCATGCAGATACTTGTAGCTCAGCAATCATTCATTCATTTTTCATTAATTTCACGAACATCCAGGGGGCTCCGTTGCTGCCCCAGGCTTTCCCTTTTAATCAGTGGAGACAGGCAGATTCAGAGCCGCTGCGATGCAGTGTAATCCATATAAGAGCAATCGTGAATCATAATTACATTATTTATTTACTTTCAATACCCTTTTATTTGCTCTCTTGATATGAAAAGGGAAACCTTTCCGCTTTTGGTTGTTGGTTAGAGTCTATACATAATGAGCAAGTACAGATATTGTTATATTCAACGCAGATCCCCAGACAGCTCTGTGTGATGCATAATACATGTCTGTCAGAATCATTTCCTTCATCCTTCCCCTAAGAAAGAGAGAAACAGAAACAGTAAAAGAGAGAAAAGATAAAGTATTAACTACTGAAGACATGATAAACAGTCAGATGAAGAGAATATGCATATACTTTAAATACTGTGCCATTCTGCTTGTAGCCTGATTTCTCCAAACTATATTATTCAATAAAGTAGGGCTGCAATGATTAGTCAATTAATTGATTAGTTAGTCAACAGAAAAATACTTTAGATTTTGTCATTTTTCATGCAAAAACAGGAGGAGGATTTGCTGCTTTTCTGTGTTTTATATCGATTAATTGAAAAAAATAATAAGGAGAAATAATCAGGAGATTAATTGATAGTGCAAATAATTTGCAAAAACATGACAACCCTCCAATGACACCCTCTGTGTCAATAGCTAAGATGCTAAGAAGCTAGAGCGAAGTGCAACATAGCCTCTTTAAATCCTGTACACACCTGTCTTGTTTAAAGCTGAGTTCAGGAGGATTAATGGTTATTGATTGTAAATAGAACTGTTACCACATACAGTAACGTGTAAATGCAAAGCGCTATTTTAAATTGCTCGCAGTAATTTCAGTCAATTTATGGTGTGCAGGATGAGTTTGTTGCTTTTAAATCATGTTTTTTTGGCTAACAGGCTAATCAATAGTCTCGCCCTGCAGTAACCAAGTTGATATTGAACTCCTATATAACGGAGTCCGTAATAATCCTTCATAATCTTCTGGGCTATAACAGTCCCCTTTGACCCGTGCTGTCCATGGAAAGCCCATCATTTAAATAAATGCACGTACACCCACAGACATCACAGTACTCACAGTAAATGCTCAAATGCAGCTCACAAGAATACTGTACATCATTTTAGCATGCATATTATTACAATGCTTAGATTCTGCTGTGTGGACATGTAGGTGTAGGATTACAAGTGGCTTAACATACACAAACCGATGAATCGGCTGATCACAGCCCGAAGCCCGATCACTTTGCCAAACTTGTGCACTCAGTCTTGACCTTCCATTAGCCCCTTTCTCATCTAGAACCCATATTATTGCTGTGTAAACATACAGTACATGGCAGCATTAGGGTGTACAGCCTATAAGGTAAAAGAAGATACACACTTGACATTGACAGTACTGCATTAAAGGTTCATTACGGAAATGTGTTAGTTCTTCTTGATCCAGGATCCAGGCAATGGATCCCAGGAATTTCACTCAAAAGAGACATTTCTAGATCCAGCATATTAACTCTGGCACCCATTCACACATGATCTAGCTATCCTCTCTGTCTTGTCTGTCTCTCTTTCTCCATCTCTTCTTCTCCTCTTGTTTCTTTGTCATTCTCTCTCACCCTTCCTCCCTGTTTCCTCTCTTTCCTCCTCCTCATAGCCTGAGGGACCGGAAGCTTCCACGTCCCAACATGGGCTCACTGCATGTGTGTGCGTGCGTGTGTTTGTGCACTTGGCACTTGCACATTCTCTCACAGGCACATATTTATACGCCAACCTTGCTCCCACCGGAGACCCTGCCTGTTTGAGTTATTTCAGAGTTCGTGGTTAAACAAGACAGCCCGAGGAATCTCTCTGTCTCTCTGTTTCCTTTCATGTCCATAATCCTCAGTGAGCTTTGACTGGGCTGAGGGCGATGGGGAGGCAACCAGGGTGGATTTCTAGAAGGTGCAATTGTTGCTGTTTGATCTTCTAGACTGCAGCGCAAACCTGCAGGATTTTCAAGCTCAACTAAGAACTAGGAACCCTTCAATCTGACATTTAGAAACAAGGCATGTCAGCGGTCCTTTTACCAGCTGATATCAGGAATAATATGATGCTTTGAATGTTCTTCATGTGTCAGACACAAATTAATCAAATTAAGTGCCTTCCAGTGTAGGTACAGTAGGTAAAGTAAGTAAAATTTAAAAAAAAACAAAGCTGGATGGATGGATTGGATTAATTGGTGTACACCATATTGTATTGCTGGATATTGTTTTAACTTTATTATTATATGTCTCTGTGTTTGTTACAGAATGAATGTGACCTGGAAAAAGGTTTGGAGATGAGGAAGTGGGTCCTGTCCGGGATCTTGGCCACTGAGGAAACATACCTCAGTCACCTGGAGGCACTGCTGCTGGTGAGAACACACACACACACTACATATACCAATATTTTACAGTAAAATATTATTAACGGTAGGCCGATTGATAAGGCAAATTGTGATTCATATTCAATGACAGACTCTTCAAACTTGATTTATGTTGGTGCCACTACATGCATCTGCAAAATGTGAATGGAACATGGTAACTAGATGGATCCTTATTTACTGGCTGGCTTTTGCTGTAGATTTAGAAATGAAAAAATACAATAAAGCCAAATTGTAACTAAGAAAGACACATGAAACATTCTAGGGTTGGGTGATATGAAAGTATATATCATGAGAATATATATTTTTTACAATGGTTGCTATCCATTTAATAACCTATGTTGTATTAGACCAGTGCAAGCAATGTTGCAAATCGATAATATCACCAAGCCGTAAAGCTGTTTTCTGTGGAAAAAGCTGTGATTGTGGGCTTGCTTTGTAGATACAGATCAGATTTTTGTATCTGTAAAACAGGCCTAACCTTTTATTAAATGTACGTACAAGTGCTTCTAGTTCCCACAAAGACGCCCTACAAAAGCAACTTTCACACCTGTCGTCTCCACTGTGTGTTCCTCTCAGCCTATGAAGCCTCTGAAGGCTGCAGCTACAACGTCGCAGCCTGTGCTCACTGTGGCCCAGATAGAAACGATCTTCTTCAAAGTGCCTGAGCTCTATGAGATCCACAGGGAGTTCTACGATGGACTTTTGCCACGCGTTCAGCAGTGGAGCCACCACCAGAGAGTCGGGGACCTCTTCCAGAAACTGGTGAGGGAAAAGAAAAAGATTGGTCAAGGGGAAGGGGCATTTGGGGTTGTAGTTTGTGTGTCTGTGCCCATGACAGCAGAAGCATCCCTGGTTGTTACTGCCTGACGTTACCCTTAATCAAAGTGACAACACTGGGCACCCAAAAGTTCACAGTATTTGAAAAGACATTCAGGGTGCTACAGCATTTCTGACGGATGGACGTGGACCCACAGCAAAACCACTGTGCTAGAGTGACATAACTCACAGTAATGTCGTTTGTTGAATTGGGAGGCTTTCGGAAGCAGAATCTGTCAGCGTAATTCAATGAACCAATAAAAAAAATGCAGATTTGATTTTTATAGTGATGCTCTTCTTTATCATTTTAAATTGGGACAAATTGAATCTGAATCGTCCTTTTCTTCCTATTTCCTCCTCAACAGCTGCTTGCTCGCTCTCTCTCTCCCCTCCAGTAGTTTCTGCCCAAGATGTCAGGGCCAAATGTACACTGGGTCTATTTAATCATTTTCACAATGCTTCAATTAACCCACAATGAATCATTTGTTAATTCTCTCCCAAATACTGCTCCTCTCCCACTAGTGTCTCCCTGTCTCTCTCTCTCTCTCTCTCTCTCCCTCAGACTCACTTATGCTTGAACACATGCACACACACACTCACACACACACACACACACAGAGGGAGGTGCAGCCATGTTCCACAATGCTGCCTTTCTGCCTCAGGCAGCTGAGGCCATCACTGCAGTGTGCTTTGTGTCTCGAAGAAGCTGCTATAAATAGGAGCCTCTCGCTCTCTCTCTCTCGCTCTCTCTCTCTCTCTCTCTCTCACACACACACACGCACACACATGTGATGTGGGTAAAAAAGAAATATTAAGCAGAGTGATTGTAGATGGTTTACAGTGTTTCAGAGCAATGGTGCAGTTAGTATTCTGATGTGTAACACGTGGTGATTACATATGGCTGGAATAATGACTTCTCATTAGTGCATCAGTGGCTTCATTGATCGATTGTTAGAATTCACAGGTTAAAGCTGAACAAAGTTTAACTCTGACCTGCAGGTCCACCCGTCGAGTCAACCAGGAGATCACACCAAAACAGGAAACACACTCTTGAATTGGCCTCCAATTGGCAGGTGGAGTGAATATTCCCAAAGACTGGTGTTGGTGTGAACGCACATTTACCTATTTTCTTTGTCAGGCCTGAACCATTACATCAACCTGACAAAGACTCTGTATTTACACTTATTCTATCAACCTCTACAATCTGGAGTCTGTCTGTCTTCCTCCCTAACAAGTACACACACATGTTTGCACTGTACATACACACTGGTGCTCTCACGCACACACACAGACATGCACACGCTCGCACAGTTTCTGCCCCATTACCCTCCCTCTCTCCACACAGTAGTTAATAAAAGTCAGGAGGAGAAGAGCTGAGCCTACAAAAAGAAAAAACAACAAAGGAAAAAATGCTACATGACAGCCGTTCCGTTAGGAGGTGGAGAGGGAGGGAGGAAGAGATTAGATGGGAGCAGAGGAGGTGATACAGGCGAGGAATGGGGGAGGGAGGGCTGAGAGATGATGAGAGTCGGGTAGGCAAGTAGATTTAGGCTGCTGCAACTCTGATAGAGCTGTCTCACCATTACTCTGAAATCCGTGAGGGGAGCAGACGGGCTTAGGACTCATAAAACATCAGAACAAGGAAGGCGAGAGACGGAGCGAAAAGAGGAAGAGGCAAAGCGTCACTGACAGGTTATGAGCATGAGTGTCAAGTGTTTGAAGGCTGAAAATAAGGCTAAATCACTCGTGCGTCTGCTCTTCCTAAACACACACGCAAAGGGAAGGTTTTACACCATAAAGACAGATGAACTAGCTTTGAGTGTTTCTCTTCAGAGGTGGAGGACCAAAAAATGCCAGATTTTATGAATTTGTAGAAGAAGAATACCTCTTGATCTTTCATTTGGCCTCACACAGCTAACCTACAAGTCATTCTTCACCCTGTTGAAGAATCTTTTAGTGAAGAAGTTTTGTGAGTGAGTCTATTCAATGTGTGTCCAAGGCTAGACAACGTCTCCTCGTCTACTCTCCTTTGCATGGGGAAAAGAAGAATACTTAGACTATATTATCTGAGCAGACATGTTGTGGTTCAGAAGATTTTTTTTTGACTGACCGACAGTTGCTCTCCTTTGCTGAAACATCCTTGATTAGGAGAACATGCCTGTCGCTGGCCTGTCTTCGGATTTGCGTAAGGTTTGTCAAATTTCATCGCAACCATCTGCCAAAATCAGGTTTTGGATAAATCTGAGGTGAGAAATAGACCATTGAGCTCAAAGCACCGCTGTACAGCTGCTAGCATGGCTATAGCATGGGTCTTATCCTCCTTATCCTTTCTATTTCTGTCTATTCATATAAATATATCTTTTAGAGGCTAAGCAGTGCTTCTTCCCTCTGTAAGAAAATATCTCTTACAATCCAAGTGGCTAAATCCAGCCTTCGCATATAATGGCCGTGGTCTGTCATGAGGCTATTTTCTTAATGTTGTTTTCCGCTGTGGATTACACACATGCTCTCACACAGGACAAATCCTGAACTGAGAAATCCAAACACCCAAGCAGTTTCTTTCAACACCGAAAGCCATTTTATGCTATGATACCGCAGCTGCAGGCGTACACTCGGTAAGCCGTCATGGCGTTGTGTGCGTCTCTGTGGATGTGGCTGGCAGACATTCGGGCTCTCCGTTCTCTCCACAGTCAAACTGTCACACTCTGAATGGCCTCCGCTGTGGTGCAGATTGTGTGGCCCAGGGCAGGACACAGGATTGTGAAAATTGCTTTACTCCTCGACTTCCTCCATTTTACTTCTTCCTAGTGTGCGGATGTGCACGCAAAACACTATCAATCCATTTTGGAACAATTTTGCTGCCTGAAATTCATCAGTGAGTAATTGAAAAACACATATAAGGACAATTATTTGTTTAAAAAAGGAGGTACTAATTTCAGCCGTGTGTGTTGTGTTTTGGCTTTTTCATGGTGGCTCGTGGCATGCAGCCTTATAGCTGAGGCTACCACACATTGTAACTGCAAGTGATAACATAATAAGTGCAAACGATATTTAGAAACCTCATGACTTTGCATCCCGCCAGAATTGATTCTCACCCCCCACCCCCCCCCACCCCCCCCATAACAGCAAAGACCATGTTAGGAAGGTCAGGGTCATGCCTGAAAATAGGATGTAAGGAAGATGAATGAGGTCATTTTGAGACAAGAATAGCTAATGGCTTACAGATGTGTAGTAGCCCTCTATTTGTAAAGCACTTTTCAAAAGTCAGATTATAAAGTGCTTCGCACAATGCAACAACTGAAAAACAATAAAAACACTGACTCAGCCAGTCTTATTTCCTGATGCAGGTTGTTCCAGTGCCTCAGGGATCATGTAAAGGCGCTGTGCCCCCTAGTCTTAAAAGGATAATTCTGGTTTGTTGCAATTTGAGCCTTGCTTTTATAGTTATCAGTGATGATAAGGTGAGGCAGACAATCACACAGGTCGTTAAACAAAACCCCCGGGCTAGAAAACAAAGGCAAATGTTCACATTTTCCCCTAAACTGTTCATTGTGTACATCCATTGTAGTTCACAGACCAACTTCCTATTTCAGCTTTGACCTACTCTACTTACCGAGTTTTCCTGTGCAATGCGGGATTATTATCAACTTTTGGGTGCACTCATTTTTGTTTTGACCACCAAACAAAGCCCAAATTCCTGAAGCTCCACACAGGCTCATATGGGGCTAAAAGGTTACTCTTCAATACCCTCATGTATTCAATACACTCAGGTAAGGTTTCTGGGGTATTTGGTATTCTTTTTAGAAGTGTGAGTGAGACCGTGTGTGTGTGTGTGTGTGTGTGGACATTACACATAAAGCCCGTTTCCACTGTACTCTCTGTTCATTTGGCTTTTGTTCAGGAGAATTGATTGTTCTTTTGTTCGCCGTCGAGATGGATTGCAGCGCTGGCAGGCAGCGTTTGGTGGAGTTTTATTCAGCCATCCAGCTTCCTAAATGTGCTTTCATAGCCTCCGTTACACCAATCATTAATTACTCACCGCAGCACAGTGCAGGGCTTGCTGGTTGCCACGGCAACGGGCCCGGCTGCAAGGAGCACCGTGGTTACGTGCCGCTGTCCGCTGACCGTGAGCCGTGTCTCTCGTTTGCTGGTTGTCTGCAAGTCATGTACAGTCTCTCAGACACAGCTGACTGGACTGAATCTCCTGTCTCAGATATGAAATTTCAAGGATTATACATCCCACTATTGCAATTTAGCGTTTTCAAAGTCACACTGAGAAGGTCGAGGAGGACTTTATATTGTCTATTGTAAAGATTTGTCTTATATTTCAGACCCAGCTGTTCGAACTTGAGGAAGTAAAGGGACTCACCAGTGCTCTCCAGCATTTTCACAATTCTACTCATTTCTTAAAATGGAGGTTTTTACAAAAGCATTTCAGACAAAGGTATTTGTACTGACTGACTATGAAGAGCGGGCTACGTTATGCTGCAGTGTCTCCACTTGTCTGGCTGTGTTGTCTTCATTAGTTTGTTGCGTGTACACATAAAAATAAAAAAAAGACTTGACAACACACAAACTTGTTAAGACTTCAGGTATTTTGCTACTACCATGTCACTTCACTATTAGTTTAAGTGCAACAATGGTTGTGTATACTGCTTGCCTTGCCTTGAGTTTAATTGCTCTTGTATAGTTTTTATTTTTATTTCTATTCTTATTTTTATTTTATATACTTATTATTAAATTATTATTTATCTGTACTTATTTCTTCCTTTCACCTCAGTTTCCTCTCTGGGGATGCATAAAGGCTTATCTTATGTTATTTTTAGAAATATAGTTTAGTCTTTTGTTTAGAGCAGCAGCAAGGTTGCAGTTTGTATGAAGTTTAGGAATTAAGTGGTGGAAGTTAAGAAAAGGAAGTAGTGAAGAGGAGTGTTTTTCAATGTGTCTGAGCCTCTGACTGAAAGACCATTTTGTGTGTTTCATTGCTTTTACTGTCTTTACAATGAACTGTTGTGTCTGAGAGCAGAGGGAATGCTGTTCGTCAGCTATTTATTTCTCCCATATAGAAGCTTACTTAGAGTTTAAAGTCGCTGTATTAAAATATTTATTTGGATTTAAAGGATGGATTGCAGGCAGAGCAATCTCTTCACAAATCGCAATCACTGACAAACATTTCAATATATCTAATCTGTTGATTAAAATGTGAACTTTACATCCCTTCTCTGTTTCTTTTTGTTTCTGTCCTTCAGGCCAGCCAGCTTGGAGTTTACAGAGCATTTGTGGACAACTATGAACTGGCTGTGGAGACGGCGGAGAAGTGCTGCCAGGCTAACACACAGTTTGCTGAAATCTCTGAGGTAAGAAGGAGAGAGTAAAGAAGGAATAACAGCACCAAGCAGGGAAAGAAAGACATGTTTGTTATTGAAAGCTATACCGTAAATGTGGGGAAAGGAATTACACAAAAAGCGAACAGTTACTGGTTTAGGTTCTGTCTCAAAGCTGCTAACTCTGTTGTGGGATCATTTTACCACCATGTAAAATCAGTCAGTCAACACTTAACCCCCTGCATACCAGCGAATTATCCAATTGAGTTTCACATGCTGTTCTTTTTTGATGTATGGAACAATGCTGTATCTAATTAAGATAAAAGTAAGTGCAGGTTCAGTTGAACATTTATCACAGGAGTGCTTTTCACCAACATTACACTAAATGGTTTGTTGAACTCCCATAACTCCTGCTTATACTCTAAAAGATGAGTGTCAGCTTGGTGATAACCTCCTCCTACACACTCTTTTGTTTATGAGCAACTTTTCTTTCAACTAATTTCAACAGCTGATGACAGACATTGGCTAATATGCTGTTCACAATCATTGATTGAAATGATGAACAGAATACAGTATAAACTTTGTGCACTAACAATGCAATGTGCACATTTAGTGCTACACCAAGCAGTGCAGCGCAGTAGATCTCTAGTGTGGTTACTATGATTACTATTATTTCAGGATGATGTTAACATAAAATAGTTGCTCTTGTGTACTTATTCATAAAAATAGAAAGAGTGTCCATCCTGCTGCCACAGCAGCTGGACAGTGTGTGAGAGCAAGCCGGTGTTACCCAGTCAGACAGAGATGACAAAGAAGATAACTGACTTGCAACAGAGTGTTAAATTATGCGCTATTAGGGAAAGGAACTGCTTCTGAGAGGTGCTGTATAAAAAGAGTCTATTTTGCCGCTGCTTAACAGTTGTGTCCCTGATGTACTGTACTTGCAAAACGCTCTCCCATTATTCACCCACGCAGCTTTTATCATTTCCCTGCATTTAAATTTGAATGTCCTGCTGAATATTTCTGCACAAATGCAGCCAGAGGCAGTTTTGTGTGTGCCCGTGTGTAGATTTTTGTTTGCCAGTTAAACTTGTGTGTACATCAGTTAAATGGGACAATGCACAGGATAATTGTTGGTATTTTCTGTATTTTGAGCTTGGTCTCATTCTCATCAGGAAAATATGAGCTCACTATCACCTACGCAGACTGTAAATGAGCCTTGACAGTGTAATAGATTTGTACATTTATCGCCTCCCCAAACGCAAGTTTCCAACAGCTTTGAGGGCTCAGAACAATTTCTTTTATCATGGACAAACTGGATTTGATAATACTTATTCTCATTCCTCAAATCTAGTTTTGGAGGTAAATTTAACCAAACAGACCCTGGTTTAAACTAATAATCTACATTCCCAGTTATGAAAGTTCAAACAGTATTACAGCTCTTTTCATACTTGTTGTGTGGGGCATATTTGAGCTACACTATGTACTTTAAAACCGAGCAAATGTACACCTCATACTTGATTATCTTGAGGTTAGCGGGATAAAAATAAAGTTCAGTGTTGAACAGTATGTTCTGAGTCTTTCAGCTCTTTTTTTGTACATTTTCTTCCTGTATTTTTTCAAGCATGCATCAGTCTCTGTCTATGTTTTATGAGGTCTGCCAGTTAGCGTTGAGGCTGGTGTCTCCATGCAGGATGGGGAATTCATCATCGAGGGTTGTTAATGGCCTAAGTAATGATGCATGACTCTGATCTCAGCAAGATGGTGGGGGAGAAAAGCTGCTGAGGATGGCATAATTAATTTGGAAGTGGATGACCTCAGTGCTAGAGAATGGATAATAACCTCACCATGTTTTCATATCATTTAACTGTACTGAACTGGTTTTTAAAGGTCTTCTCCACTTTGAACCTGCCTTTTGTCTCCAAACAGAACCTGAAGGTGAGGAGCCCCAAGGACTCTAAGGACCAGACGGCCAAGAACTCTCTAGAGGGTCAGTCACATTGTGCTAGTTTTTACTTAATTCTGTTAAAATATTAAAATGTAACATAAATTAAAATATGTACATATAGCATATTATAGTAATTCAGTCATATAAACAATTCAGTCTGGTTTCTCTCCTTTTTCATGTACAGCTTTGCTATATAAACCAGTGGACAGAGTGACTCGCAGCACATTGGTACTTCATGTAAGTAAGAGTGGGCACTGAAGCGGCGACACATCTTAATAATGTCACATCACAATCGTGTTCTGGTTTGTTTCAGTGATTGCCTCAGTTGCTCACAAATGAACCCTAGAAGGCATGACACAGGGTATCAAAACCCAATTTGCAGCTTGTTTGCCAACATTGTCAGAATATAAAATGTAATTGTTTTTTTTATTTCAGGCATTTCTTACAAATCTGCTTTGTCACCATCTCTATAAAATATTTTCTCCATCAGTACCCAACCCCAGTCTGTAAAGAAATTAATACAATTGTAATGCAGAATAAATATTAGCTATATGACAGATTACAGATTAAATATGTGGCTTTTTTATGTAATCATTTACCATTTACTGTTTGTTTCAGGGTTTAGTTTATTGCATGTATGAAAAAGTAGTAACCCACACGTACTGTTTTCAGCAGGGGTGCATTTTAGACAGGAGTTTTGAGTAAGAGGATGACTGAACTGTTTATGCATTAAAGAGCTAAACAGGAAAAGAAAAGAGGAGCATACTTGAATGACCGATAGTAATATGCACTGTGTTGTAACTTTATACCTCAATATGTCTTCTTTTACCTGGACATTTTTCCTTTTGGAAGTAAAGTTAATATTTCTCCACCTACTGCTGTACTCCAGGACTTGCTCAAACACACGCCCACCAGCCACCCGGACCACCCACTTCTGCAGGACGCCTTGCGGATCTCCCAGAACTTCCTGTCCAGCATCAACGAGGAGACGACGCCCCGACGCCAGTCTATGACAGTCAAGAAAGGAGAGGTGAGCATTTTACAAAACAGCCGATGACTGAAATGAGCCACATTCTGTAGCCCAGTTATATACCCTATTGTACTAATGTACTGGACTAAAAACAAAGTAGTCTGGGGTTACTAAAAGACCTGACAGGAAAGTTAAGCAGCAGACAGAAATTGCAGTTTTTGTGTTGTTGTGGCTTACAACGTCTTTATCACATTTTGTGTTGTGGCTTAAATTCTTTTCGTTTTAATGTACAACTGTACATCAATATTTGATTCATACAGACATATGTCCCTTTAATAAATGAAACCTCACTATCTACTTTCTGAATTTGCAACTTTGAACCCAACACTGGTACTGCTGCACTATAAAGGAAACAGCAGGAACAGCAGGTTTTGTTGTGTATTCAAAAATCAAATACTATGGTTAGGTTTAGATGTCTTTTTTTGTCTATTTTCTCCACTTCTCTACAGACAGATGACACTAAGGATGTAGATAATAGTCATTTTTACATCAGTTTAACTCTTTCCAGCTCTGATGTTGAGCATGATGATGTAATGACCCTGCCCTCTAAAATAACCTTGAAGTCACTGCCAAATGAGTGTACAGGGGCCGCCAATCTGCAGCATAAAGCAGAGCCCATGCCCTTATATGGTCATACCAGGGTTGCCTAGTGGAGGGTGATTCTCTGTGTTTGTTCCCCTAATGCAAACACACACACTCACACACACACACACACATACACACAGGGACTCACAATCTACCCCCCCACTGTCGTTCTCATCTCCAGAGATGAATTGACAGACATGAATGGATGCCTCTTGATTGATAGCTTGCGTGACACTGTCGTACATAATGCCTTGTAATGAGCCACCGGTCCGCTCTGACTGGCGGATTCCAAGTTAATTATTCATAAACGGAGGGTGGGCGCGAACGAGCGAAAAGGCTGTGCCGGATCCTCCCTCTGCTCACAGGGGGGTCATTACTGCACCCCTTTCCATACACAAACACACACACACACACACACACACATTCCTACTCTCTGTTCCATTAACTCGCTCTCTTTATCCTTCCTCTTGTTTGGCTTTGAACACACACACACTCACACACACATCCCCTCCCATCCCCGCAGGCCCCCAGTTCCATCCAGACCGCCACACCAGTCATCAAATATTTATTCTGGATACATGAAAGCAGCACATGGAAATCGATGGGGCTCATTATATTTTACCTTACCATAGACGGCGTGATATGCCTGAGGTTTTTGTCTGCATTTCACCAACTGAGATGCAACATATAACTCGCTTCAGTCATCAAAAGACTGTCGTTGCCTGGAAAGTTGAGGAGCTGATGTTTTGCATTCAGTGAGGAGGATGGTGCTTAAATAGCTAATAAAACTTTAATCACTGCTAGTAGAGAATATGTGGTTGTAATGCTGTTTTAATATCTATAATTACATGAAACAATTAAGTAATTTGAGTTACCAGGTATACACTACCAAGGTCAGGACACTCTCACTCTCCTAAATTGTCACTCCGCTGAAGCTGAATCTGTGCTCCGACCCCTCCGCGATGTCTGTGCACACTATAACAACACAACTACACTTCTGTTCCTTCAGATGTCCAAAGAGGGACTCAGGCCTTTGATAGCGCTGATGGTTTAACTTAGTAAAGGAGTTACCCTCATTATCCTTTGTTCATGTGATGTCAACCCAAATTGGATGACTGCAGGCAAAATTGGATTTATTTAATTTACACAGTAGGTTACTAGCCTTAGTGGCAGATAGTGATACTAGGCTCACACATTTTACAGAATTAAAGTGTTCATTTTGCACTTTAATTTACAAGCTCTGTAACAGCTGTTCAAACAATCAGAACACTAAGTCTATAAAACGGATTATTTAAGGGTGTGGGGAACACTTTTGCAACATGACATGGTGGAAAGGTTTCAATATTAAGTTCCCTGCAGCAATCAGTAGTCTTTTTCCATCGCTGAACTGCTGCAATGCCGATTAGAAGAGGCAAAAACGATCAGAAAGCACAAGTGATAGAATAGAAAAGAGGCCACAGTGCTCATTTATGATCTGACCTGAAATGTACAGGATTGAGAGAGCGCTGAAGTATCACTCTTACCCTCCATGTGTACACACTAGTGAGTAACCTGTGGTTTGTTCAGTGGAGGCATGCAGGAGCAGAGAAGCACAAGTGGCCCCCAGAGACCCTAGGCAGACCAGATGAGGGGAGGGGACAAACAGAAGCTACTTAATTAAAATGCAAATGATGGCGCTGCCTAAATCTCAATTCACCTCCTCACTCTGCTTTGTTTGCCTGTGGGAAAAATGCTCCTGTGTGTGTGTGTGTGTGTGTGTGTGTGTGTGTGTATTTCGAGCACACACTCATCTACACCACTTTCATCTGTCCGTACATCTTTCTTCCTCTCTATGTGCAGAGATGCCCCTTCAAGCATGTGTTCTAAATATAAACATCGATCTTTTGTAAATTCATGCCATTACTAGCGAACACGCTCTCAGCAAGGCTCCTCCAGGAGATGGTCAATATTTAATCTGGGTTCTGTGCACTCAGCCAGCTCTGCCTCACGTCACTCTCCTTCCACATCGGTGTTGCTGACGTTCCGGTCAGCTATTATGAGAAATGGAGAAAAGTCACATTTCTCCTACTGGCTGTTCGATATTATGAAAATGTCATTTGATGCGCTGAGACAGCTGGTTTGTTAAGGATGTCTTTTGCCCAGTAGCAGAGCAAAGCAGCAGCATAAGCAAATTTTTTTTAAATTCATCAGATTACTGATGTAGGAATGAGCCTCAACTGGAATATGTGTCTGCATCTAAAGATAAAACAATGAGCCTTAATTAAATGAGAAGAAAAGTATCTACAGGCATTCAGCAAGTGAGTAAACCCATTCACTATTAAAATAATAACTCTTGGGAACAGCATTATTTAGACTATATTTATATATATTTATAGATCAATGTTTTTTTTCTTTTCAGTTTCTGATTCAAAAATGAATATTCATAATCTCTTAATTCTGATTTGATTGAGTCAAAACCTTTTTTAAGAGTTTTTTGATGACAGATTTGAATGTGCAAGTTAAGCAAATGCTTTTGTGTCGCAGTATTTTAGTGGCCAGTCTTGGTTTATCGCTCCACACGATTCCCATTCACTCCCACACAGTTAGAAGCCTGTACATCGCTAATCTATCTGTTATCCCTCCCTTTATTTTATCTCTTTATCATGAGATCAATGGAGGAAAGGATTATCACTGAGGCTTGATGGGCAGCGTAGTTCCTCAGTGGATCATTTCAAGTCCAGTTCACTTACCTGAACGTTAAAACAAATCTAGTAGCTCCTGTGTAAAACAATTCTGCTGACCCTTCATTTTAATCTGCATGAGTCAGTGTTAGTAGTTCGTCAGTTAGGGTACTTTCTGTATAGTAATCCAATTTAATCTACTGTTGTACTTTTTGTTCGATAATCCAATCAATTATCTAGTCCAGTCTAAGAATTTACTGTTGACTCGTCATGATTATCACAGGAGATTTTAGCTTGTTGGATAACAATGTTGCTTCCAAATCTAAGGTCCAAGATTCAAAGCTGCATTGTGATATTACAATGCAATTTAAAAAAATAATTAAAGAGTAACCCCACGCTAGGTTTTGAAAGGAGCTGCACTGGCCTCTGTGGGTTGAAAGGTATACGGTGAGTCTCTTGAACCTCTGACCACATCCAACAGCATAGCTAGGTGTGGTCAGGTGTGGTCTGTCATAACTGTGACCACAGCGTGGTACCACACCACTAGTTGGCATGGCAAGCCAGATTATGAGACTGGGCGCAGTTACTCTTTGAAAAGAAATTTAGGAGAGGAGAATATAAACAGAAGAAATAAGTAATTATACAAATATGAAAATATACAAGTATAAAAATTACAAAACTGTACACAAGAGTAATGTGTGACAGTAGTGCAAATCTGTAACTCAGGTACAGGATGTAGTCTACTGTCTTTTCCTCTAGCGCCACCATGAGGTTGACATTTCGGGGTTTTAGTGAAACGTCTCAGCCATTAAGATTGGGTGCAGATATCCATGGTGTCCAGAAAAGGAATCCTAATGACTTTGGTGATCTCCTGACTTTTCATTTAGCAGCACCATCAGGTCAAAGTTTTCACTTATCCAGTGAAATATCTCAACATCTCCTATTTCCAAAAGTACATTTTTCCAATACTGTACTTTGGTTTATGACCAAATACCTACTAAACTAATGACATTCAGCCTCAGCTGTAATTTGCATTTTGTGCTAATTAACAAATACTAGCATGCTAACATGCTAAACTAAGATGGTGACACTGGCAAACATTACAATTGCTACATATCAACATGTTAACATTGACATCATGAGCATGTTAGCATGCTGTCGTTAGCATTTAGCTCAAAACTCTGCTGTTCCTAAGTACATCCTACAGTAACAGAGCTGCTAGCGTGGCTGTGGACTCTTGGTCTTATTTCTATATATATCTTTTCCACATTTTAGTATTAATCCCTATATGTACTGTATGTTATTGGCAATGGCCCTTTAAACCTCAAATCCGCGATCATATTACATCGCCCAATTGGCCCATCCGGAACCGGAGATCAGGCTGATGGTGTGCTGTACACTAATGGTGCATTGCATATCCATATATAGCTTCACAGTATAGCTTAAGCTCCACTATTCCTCGTTCCTTAAGTTTAACATTGTATTTGAGTAATATGCCAAAACTAAGCGGAGCAGTGTGACCAATGTCTCATTCTAACAACTGTACAGTACACGTCCTAAATATAGACTGACATGGCAGCGTGTAGATTGACAGCAGTAAGGCAAGCCTTGTTTTATATTCTAGTTAGAAAACATCCTCATTGGATTACATTACATGTGGAATGACTTCTGAGATGTGCCATTCTTGTGGCATCAAAGTCCCCAAAACCCAAAGATGGAGACTGAATGATGAACATGTACAGTAAATACTTACCAGAGACTCATTACACTGAGCAATGTCAACCTATCGCAGTCTGTGTTACAACACAAACTGGATTGCGAGGAGGAAGGAGTGAGTGTGTGTTCTGACAGATGTAGCATCCCAGTTGCCACTAGAGAAAAATGGCAGATAAACAGAGAGCAACTCATCTGGAACTTATCTATCACAGGCCACCACCATTGCCGGCTTCATTACCTAGCTGGTAATGAATAATTACATCCACCAGTGGGAATTAGGCTTCTATTAGACCCTTATTTCCCTGGATCAGAATATGATTGTAATCTGCTGTAGGATCTTCATGCATGGGTGGGCTTGCAAGTGCATGTGCGTGAAGAAATGCAACGGATCACTGCAGTGGTACTGCTGTTGGTATCTACAGTAAGAAACTGCGGCATGGCATGTGTTCCATCGGGAGCTACCCTGTCTCTCATTTCTTCTTCTTGCTATCTCCTTCTCTCCATTTACTTTCTTTTTGATGTACTCTCAGGCTCTCTCTTTCACTTTCTCCGACACATTCTCTCTTTCCTGCTCTCATATCGCTCTCTGTCTTTGTCACCCTCCCTTCACCCTCTCCATCATGCACAAGCGTTAACGTCGAGTGACACAGCATGAGCCTCCTCTTTGCCAGCAGACGTCCAGTCAGGTTTTGCAAGCATATAAAACCTCTCCTACATAAGCATCAGCTCCACTTCAGTGTGTTCTGGCGGTGACAGTAACTGTGTGGTGATGAAGGAGGGGGGAGGAGGAAGGGGACAGGAGGGGGAGGGAACAAAAATGAAGACAGGGATGTGATTGGTTCTGAGCAAGCGCTGTCATGCTTCATGGCTTTGCTGCCAGGGTAAGGTTTCTAGCTTTGGAGGGGTGGGGGTGAAACAACATGGAAGTGAGTAGGAAGGGGGCTCACTGGTTGCATGTGAAGCTAAGGTGTCCTGTGAAGAAAACTAGATATTTTTTGTGTTGTCAGCTAGCAGCGCTCACTGTTTAATGTTTTAACCCTTGTTTAAACTTGATTAAAGTCATTGTTATCCATTATATCTTTGACCCCACTAAATGTATTTGTAATTAAAAGCAAAATACCAGGTACCTCAACTAAATAGGTGCCATTGAGCTAAATATTAAAGGCAAAGTGGGTGAAATCAGCTTGGAACTTTTAGAATAAAAATAAATTCAACAGACACTTTAATTCTTTACACAAATTGTTATTTGTGCAATCAAAAGAATGAAACCAAGGGCAAAAATTAACTAGAAAATGTATTTACAAGGTCCCTTCCCTACTAGATCCTACTGTCCTGTCAGCCTGCAGAGCTAAAAAAAATAAAAGTCTTATCTTATTCTAAGTTAACCTCTCCTGTGTAACCGTTTTATACCCAGCACCACAAGTAAAACCAAGATTACGAGCATGTGAAAGTGGGCCATTTACTATTGAGTTGTGGTTTGACATTTGTCTGCTCCCTGTTTTTGTCCTGAGTCCATCCTTGTAAATGGGCTTTCTCAGTTGGAAAATGACGTCACTGCCCCCTTTTGGCAAATGACAGTATTACACATCTTATTACATAGTCTGACATCAGCGATAAGTCCCAGAGCTCCAAATAACACTCTTCCCTCTCCTCCGCTACGTCATTCATTCCTCTGTGTTCTGGAAATTGATGAATATGCCAGAAAATGACAAAAGAATTCACCAGGTAATTAGTTTAATCAGTGCAGTTTCATGCGAAACCCTCCACTCTGTTGGGTAATAGTTTGTTTAATATTCAGCAATGAGCTTTGTCACTGATGATCTAGTAAAGTAGACATTTTTGATGATGGCGCAGCAAGTAAAACTAAAATCGAGTCTCCCTTTCTCCCTCCTCTCCTCCACTCTGTTCTTTGCCTTGTCTCCTCTGAGTTTCTTGTTGGTAACAGAGGACTTGTAAGTAGGGAAGAGAGGACAACTGATAAAGCTTTGGGATGCAGCCCAAGTACAAAGGCTCTGCAAACAAACTGTTTCCTGTCCACAAGTTGTAAAAGATTTATTATGACTTACAGGAACGGCCTTGTCACTGATATTATACTGTATGCTAAGAAGTTGTTTCCCCCATAATACAGGCTATTGTATTAAAAAGAATAAGAATATTAATATGTTTAAGTTTGACAAGTTTGAGTAGAGTTTAGATGCTTATTCCACTCAGCAAACCACATGGAACAACTGACACCAACAGTTTTTGTGTGGCAGGATCGTAGGTGTGCATCTTTAATGAGCTATTTGTTGAGTTATCGACACCAAAAGCTTTGTGTCACTGACCCACCATTGTTGCATGTCGTCGCCACAGAGTCGCCAGCTTCTGAGGGACAGCTTCATGGTGGAGCTGGTGGAGGGAGCCCGGAAGCTGCGGCATGTCTTCCTCTTCACTGATCTGTTGCTCTGCGCCAAGCTGAAGAAACAGATCGGAGGGTAAGAGCATCTTAGCCTCACCAAGTTAGAGAGACTGCAACAATGAAATACACCAAAATACACAGACTACCAGCACTGCAAGCAACCAGTAGTAGTAGTTAGGTAGTGCAGAAGATCTCAAATCTTTTGTCATTACAGTTTGAAATTAATTTAATTAATGAGATATCTGAGATACATATGATTTCTAAAAATATTCGTAATGTAAGTAATGTATAATAAAAATATCATCATAAATGGACATTAAAAACACAAAGACATCTTACTATCCAACACCCATTCAAGTTTAGAAGTTTAAAATAATTATATTTAAATAATAAGATTTTCCTTAAGGTCCTATTGATGTTTTTACTTCTTAATTGTGGTTCAATTTTCTTATTTTACTTTCTATTTTTCTCCCCTTTGCACTGTCTCCTGTCCACATCTTTTTCAATCCACTTTTTCTTCTCCCCCTCCCACTGCAGTAAAAACCAACAGTACGACAGTAAGTGGTACATCCCCCTGACTGAGCTGACCTTCCAGAGTCCCGAGGAGACCGAGCCACTTACCATCCCCCAGGTCCCTGATGAAGAGCTTGACGCCATGAAGGTCAAGATCTCACACCTTCGCAGTGAGATCCAGAGAGAGAAGGTACTGTGGATGCACACTGTTCCACAAAAATGCCTGATTTTCAGTTTGACAGTGCATTTTTGTCCTCTGGGATTTTGAAAGAGTTTTACACGACTTTTTGGATGTAGAATTTTTCCACAGCAATGTAAGGTGATCAAGGTAAATGTTTTCATCTCTGTGATTTCAGAGAGCCAACAAGGGTTCAAAAGTCATCGACCGTCTCAGGAAGAAGCTGTCTGAACAGGAGTCTCTGCTCCTGTTGACGTCTCCGAGCATGCCCCTCAGAGTCTACAACAAGAACGGCAAGGTGATGACACTCTCCAGCTCTGTCTCTGTTTCTTCGTTCTTTTTTTTTTCATCATCTTTTCTGCCCCATCCTCCTCCTCCTCCCCCTCCTGCTCCCCGTGCGCTCGTCTGTTCTTCTCATTTTATTGCTTTTTTTCTCTCGCTGATCTTCTTTAAGATTTATTCTCCTTGATCTGCCTCATATTCAGGCTTTCTTGTATCAGTGTGGAGCAATTGCTGTGTGATATCTTACATATGTTAAAGCTGGTTGGACGAGAATACATGACTGCAGAGTTTAAATTTTGAGATTGTATATATTTTAATCTTTCAGTCTGCCTCTCCCCCAGATTAAGTGGTAATGAAATAACAGCCATTTTGTGTGTGTTTATGTTCAGAGTTACAGTTTCCTGATTTCGTCTGACTACGAACGTGCAGAGTGGAGGGAGATCATCAAGGAACAGCAGAAAAAATGTAAGTGTCCCAGAAATGTCCTGTCAGACAATGTCTCATCCAAACTCAAGGACAGTTGGATTTTCCCATTTGCAAAACATCCTACATTTTGAGCAAAATGTGGATTGTACATTAACAAATACTAATCCAAGAACCAGAGAAACCAATACACAATGTAATTTACAGTCTACATTCATTGTCTTCCCTCAAGGTCTTAAAACGTCCTCCTTGACTTCCATGGAGCTGCAAATGTTGACCAGCTCCTGTGTCAAACTGCAGACTGTCCACCACATTCCACTTAGCATCAATAAAGAAGGTAAGGAACTCATATTTGTATTTGAAAGTTGTTTTTAACACTCAAACACACTGTTTACCAAAATAAGGTTGTCCTTATCGTACTATCTCATTCATATGTGTTCTTTTTAAAACGGTACACTGACACTGTCACATGGATTTAACAGAAATTCCACAGTAAAATTGTGTTTGGGGCTCTGTGTATAGATGTGTGTTCACGCTTTCACCCTGGCTTGATTTCATTCTCTATGGGATCTCTGTTGTAAACCATAAAGTGGCAAAAAAAAATGCCCTGGAAAGAAATGTTTGTGATTAATAATTATGATTAAGATGAGGATAAAAAGTACACAGAGGTTTAAGTCACATGTTTTATACTGTACAGGGCTGTTTTATCCCCCCTTCCATGTCTGATTCTGCTCCAAAACAAACAGAGATCTGCGTGCTTTTCTAACCCCTCCTTGGTGCCTTTTTTTCTCTCTCTTTCTCTGATCGCTGACTGTTTTTCCAGAGGATGAATCCCCCGGTCTCAACGGGTTCCTGAATGTAATCGTCCACTCTGCCTCCGGCCTCAAACAGAGCTTGAGTGAGTCACTCACCTTTAGCCTCCATGCAAACAACAGAAAACACAGATGAGCAGACAAAATTTGTTTGATGTGATCATGGAGCAGTGGAAAACAGTGTTTTACTGGAGACGTTTGGAATTATGTGTTTCCCTCAGACTTTACTTTCATTTTGGGTTAAACCTGTAAGTTTTACTACTTACATTTCGGGTTAGTTTGTAGGAATTTACATTTTTACAATGTCTTCAGCTGCTGGTTTGGTATATTTACTGAGTTGCATAACACCTGCATAGAGGTCTATGTTTTAAACATTCTGACAAATTGAACATGACTCATTCCTAATTTGCTTTCTGGGGATAACATCTAACATTTAGCCAGTTCAATTGCTAATGTAATGCGTTCACAAAGAACTCTTCAATAGCCATATAAATGTCATAATATCTTTTCAACCCTCTCTCCTCTCTATCAGATCTCTACTGCACATTGGAGGTGGATTCCTTTGGCTTCTTTTCAAGTAAAGCTAAAACGAGAGTGTATCGATACACTACTGAACCCAAATGGAACGAGGTGAGCGATATAACATGCAACTCTACATTTTCCAGTTGGAAATAAAATGTGTCTGCAGAGTCTGTATTAATAGAGGGGTCAATAATTAGTCAGTGCTTTTTTTTTTAACATTTTAATAAATCAAACATGACTGTGTAATGTCTGTGTTGCGTCCTAAAGGTCCTTTTAAAGTTAAAAAATTGGAATTGGTACCTGCACAGATTTGTAAGACGAAATATTTCCAGTACTATTTTATCAGTTATGCTCACTGGAAAACTTTCCAACTAACAACGACATACATGAACACATTTCCTTCTTGGTACAGTTTATGCTGCCTGTCATGTATCTGACATCTGGTCCTGTAATCAATTAACTGTCCATCTTTGAGTAATGAAAAGATGTCCAACAGAACCCGCATAGAGCATCTGCAGCCCCTGCAAACATGCACAACACACACACACACATATGCGTACTGTATATGCATGCAAGCAGGCATACATACTCAAACATGAATGCATTAATGACACAGCTGGATGTTGGAGGTTTTAGAGGAAGAAGAGCTTTGAGACACAATCAGTGGGTTGGTTCATCTGCAGCACTTTTTTTTTTTTTTTTTCCATCGTTGACCCAAAGACTCTTTTAGGATTTTGCTCAGCAAAGTG
Organism: Maccullochella peelii; assembly: GCA_002120245.1. Classification (NCBI taxonomy): domain Eukaryota; kingdom Metazoa; phylum Chordata; class Actinopteri; order Centrarchiformes; family Percichthyidae; genus Maccullochella; species Maccullochella peelii. The sequence continues at coordinate 31,632 of LKNJ01000564.1, forward strand.
GAAATAATATCAGCTAATGAGGGGCTGCTGGTGATGACTCACATCTGTCCAAATGCTAAGTGAACCAATACAGTGTGGGCCTCAGAACGATGTGCAAACCATATGCGGAGTCCTCCCATACATAATTACAGGGAATGTTGGTCAGCAGTGGTGGGATGTATGCATTAAAGTGTGGGGTGGATGCTGATTTTTTTATGGGGGTATAACCTCTCTGTTTCTGTCTCAACTCATATCTTGGACATTTTTCCACCAATTTTTTGCAAAATGAATCCCCCTAAAACTATGTTGGTGTTTTCTTTTTCTTCCCCTAAGGAGTTTGAGATTGATCTGGAGGGCTCTCAGACCCTGCGGCTGCTCTGCTACGAGAAGTGTTACAACAAGACCAAGCAGAACAAAGAGGATGGAGAAAGCACAGACCGCATTATGGGGAAAGGACAGATCCCGGTATGACATGACGTCACCCCCCTTTCAGCAGACACACCATGACTCATTACTGATAGGCAGTTATGTCACCGCCATTGCCACAAAGCATGAACTCCATATAATTGCTCAATGAATGACTTAAACTGAGCATGATGTAAAAACTGACTGATTAGATGAATTAGCCTATTATTAAGGATGGGTAGGGGTTGGTTAGGGGAGTTTTTATTTAAATATCAAAAAGTGGTCACTCTGCTCATTTCAGATTTGCACTGAAGCGAGGGAATGTGCAGCATTTTAGATAGAATAACAAAGGTTTGATTTTGCATGCTATTGATCTATCATTGTGTTGCCAGGTTTAGCTGTTTAAAACATTAGTCACAGTCCTGAGTCTATAATGGTTATTGAGTAACAGCAATGCCGTCCTGCACATGTGCAAATCACATCAATACAGTCAGGTGCTTTGTCCATATAAAGTGCCACAATCCTGATAATACTCCTGAAAAAAAACAGAACAGACACTGTCCTGAGCAGTCTGGCTGTGAGCCGTGGCTGATCGCAGGCTGATAGCAGGTGATTAGGTTGCCAAGGCGACGCCATCAACGAGAGAGAAAGCAAAGACACAGGAGAGGGAGAGAAATATACAGGCAGAAAGAATGATTTAGTCTCTTCTTTGATTCACTGCCACCAAAAACCTGCTTCTCTTACTCCTCCACACACAGCAGGGCAGGTGTGTGTGTGTGTGTGTGTTCACATGTGTGTGAGATTGTACACTGCTGAACATTGTTTCACCTCACACCCACAAAAACACACATACTGATGTTCTCTTGGTGTCTGAAAGATGTCTCAAGTCTTATTTTGTGTTTTTCTCAATCAAACAAAACATTGTCCCCTTTTATATGTGTGAAAACAATGGTATAACATCAGCTTCATACGCACTCTCAATTCATATAAGCAGTATTCATTAAGAGCAGCCTGTGTCCAGAACCGTTTGTTCAAATTGCAGTAGCCATCTACACTAGGACAAGTCTCCTTGTCTGCCAAACTGTGAATCACAGTCCCATGCTCCATCTAGCGGCTCCTTTGGTGATCCTGTGACATGATCACTTCTTGACAGATGATGTCATTCAAAACAAACCACAGAGAGGGGTGAGAAAGTTGCTCTGCGGGATTTTCATAAATCCAGGTCAAAGAAATTGCCGTTCCTGTCGTCAGTAGAAGCCACAGTGACTGATAAATCCCACAGAAATCAAGTGAATGTTTAGAAGTGAATAAAATCAAATAACCGTTAACTTGCCAGAGTGGCTGGTAGCCAAACATACCATCCAGGTAATTTACCATGTGTTTCTAACACATTTACATGTAATTTTAAACATTTTAAATATTTATTTCTCTTTATTCTCTGTCATCGTCTGTTTTGTGTGCTTACCTGGTGGTATCGTTTTTGGTATCAGCCCAAACTTATTACATCAGTTTATTCTAACCCTTATTAGTGCTCAGTCCTACATATCTGTGAGTGTATGTGGGAGTTTAAAATTGAAATCTGGTTTGATCCAAAATGTAAGTAGTTACACAAGCAAACGAAGGTGAATTACTCTCAACAAAACAGTAAAATTGTTTTGTCTTCTTTCATCTTTTTTACACAGTATTTCTAAACTGCCCCCGCTCATACTGTTGGCTTCATGTTTTTACAGATCTGTGATTTATTGGAGAAGCGTATGTTGTTAAACAGCATAGGGCTCGCTAAACCGCCGGTATAGGCAGTGGAAGATAAGATCGTATTTGTTGGCCAAAAACCTGAGCTTTTAAAACATTTTTATCAGGAAGCAAAAGGAGCTTTGCTGTTTTTAGTGGAATGTAATTCTTTGTAGATAAACGACTCAAACCAAAGAGCACTCTGAGCAGTGAAAGATTCAGTTATGAGAAACATGATGCAGCTTCGCACGCAACCAGATGGGCCTTAGCCTAAGTAAACATACAACATACAGTAAACTGTGTGTGTGTGTGTGTGTGTGTGTGTGCATGCGTGTGTGTGTGTGTGTGTGTGTGTGTGTGTGTGTGTGTTTTGTTGTGTCAGATGTGTGTGTGTACCCAGCTTTTATTACCCCAGATGGCGTGTCTGTTCAGATCTGAGTGCCTTTGTGGTTGTGAATTTAAACAAATTAGATTTTTTTAACTGTGTTTTTATGAATATGAAAAAGGGATGTAACATAACAACAAAACCACCATTGAAAACATTCCACTACGATAGAGGGAAGATTTGTACTGTTGATGCAATTATAACTTTATTATGCACTGCTATGTTGACATAACTGAGTGGTACATATGTAGGACAACAGTATGTAAAGATAACTTAATCTTAACAAAGAAAATAAACATTAAAAAGTACAAAAGTATCAGCTTCATGTACTTAAAGTATCAAAGTATAGGTTGTGCAGTAAAATGTCACCTGGAACTGATACAAAATTCACATTATCACATTATTAGATTGTTAATACTGATGCATCAATGCATAAGTAGCATTGTACTGTTGCTGGTCGAGGGGGAGCTAGTTTTAACTACTTTACATACAGTTAGCTAGTTGTTTAGTGGTTCCCAACCTAGGGGTCAGGCCCCTCCTAAGGGCCACCAGATAAATCTGTGGGGTCATGAGATGATTAATGGGGCAGGAAATAAGAAAAAACTAAGTTCTGCTACACAAATCTATTCATTTTTTTTTTCTCTAATCTGTTTTTTTGTGTGTGAAATATTAGATAATTTGAACAGTTATTGAAATGAAACCATGTGAGAAGTGTAGATGGGGAGTGTCTCTTTGGTGGAACTGGTAACAACTCGTAGAGACTAGACACTGGTTTTTGTAAGAAGTCACAAGCCAAAAAGGTTGGGAACCACTGGTTTAATCTTTACCAGTGTGTTGTATTTTATATTATTTATATTATATTTAATCTGTAAAGTAACTAGTAACTATAACTGTCAAATAAATGCAGTGGGGTAAAAATAGCAATACTTGCCTCTGAAATGTAGTGGAGTACAAGAAGAAAGTAGCAGAAAATGGAAGCGCCTCAAAATTGTACTCAAGTACAGTACTTGAGTAAATGTACTTGAAATGTGCAAAACGACAAGATTAATTTTAAAAACAGCTTACTAATGATGATATTGAAGGATCAACTGTGTGGATGTAGTGAAATATCTCTTTAGCTCAAATGAAATATCACTTTGAAATGACAGTGAAATATTATTCTGACATATTGTCCTTGTCCTCCACCCAGCTTGACCCTCAGACTCTCCAAGGCAAAGACTGGCAGAGAACAGTTATTCCCATGAACGGGGTGAGTAGATCCCTTTAATTCCACTCTCATCAGAGTACATTCCTGTATTTCCTCCCCCTCGTGTTTAAAAGGTTAAAAAGACAGATTTGATCTCATCTGTCTCAAAATACTCATATTAGGTATCACTGTTGCGTATCTCCAATACAGCTTTACATTTATATTATAGTGGCACACAGCAGTGAGGAATATTCTTAACAGTTTCTACAGGATGTTGTTCAGCAGTTGATTTCTCTGTGAAGTCCACATCTGGTTTTAACATGGCCTCAAGATCATGAAAAGCTATTGCAGATGGATTTCAGGCTTCAGACTCTGATCACACACAAGCTTCTCACTCTGTAACCCTGTTTTAACTTTAAGCCTTTTTTTCTCGTGTCAGATCGAGGTTAAACTTTCCATGAAGTTCACCAGCCGAGAGTTCAGCCTGAAGAGGATGCCCTCACGGAAACCCATGGGCGTGTTTGGAGTCAAGATCTCCACAGTGACCAAGTGAGTTGACATTTAAACACACAGTAGTTGTCTAATTATAGAGTAATCATCTGTTTGACAGTCATCTTTGTATCAGGCATCAAGGGCACATTCGTATTCTCCAATGACATTCCTCAGGGCTCGATTCTAGGCCTCCTGCTTCTTTCCTCGCATCCCACAAATGATTAGTTTCTCATCAGTATTAACAAATCCACATTATCTCCTGTGCAGACTGCCGACTGTCTCATTCTTATCCCAGACCGTAGCACCTCATCCAGAACTTAGCATGTTTTAGACCATTAATTAAGAAGACTAGGAGTCTACAGTAACACTAGCAGCTCTGGGGAGCTGTGCTTAGACACAGCGGTGCTTTGAGCTAAATGCTGACATCAGCAGGCTAACAAGCTCACAGTGACAATGCTAACATGCTGATGTTGAGCAGGTATAATGTTTCCAGTGTTCACCATCTTAGTAACATTTGCCAGTTAGCACTGAACAAGCAAACAAACACTAAAACATGCATGTTTTACATTATTGCTCACCATTCAAAACATAACATTTAGTTTGATTTTCCACCTTCCAGGCAGCTTTTGGTTTCCATTTATTTTCTTTGCAATGAAAATCAACTTGCAGAGACGTCTCACAAATATTCCTTCATTGTGAACACTTTATTGCTTAATTTGTTTTGGTCAAAGGAGGTAGAAGAAGGAAGAAGGGAGAAAGTTGTGGTGGAAAGGGGGAGACAGCGTGTAGGAGAAACGTCAGTGTGTTGTGGCCATTGTTGTTGCTTATGAGTGACATTAATGAGGATTTAAGATAACAAGTGGGTTAACTAGATTTATCAGCAACATTTCAACAGAAACACAAGAAAAGAGCCAGAGGCATTTTATACCAGGCCTTCCAGTAATCCAAACAATGCACAACACAACTGTTAGCCTTGTTCATTTCATCCTTTTGTCTAAATAAACAAAACACTTAGGGCCTCATCATTTATTCACTATTGATGCTGCTAAGAGTTTTACTCAATATAAACTGCTTGTCGGTGATCATTCATGTTTGTCTTCGTCCAGGCGAGAGCGCTCCAAGGTGCCCTACATTGTCCGGCAGTGTCTAGAGGAGATTGAAAGGAGGGGTATGGAGGAGGTGGGCATCTACCGAGTATCGGGAGTCGCCACTGACATTCAGGCCTTGAAGACCGCCTTTGACACCAGTGAGTATAGCCTTCATCTAGATACAGTATAGACTTTGCTCAGGTTTTATGTAATAAAGCTTATAAGTAAAACTCTGTTTTATTTCATTTGTACTGTTGTCACTTTTATGTTTCTGTTCAAATCCACCGTGTGTGTGTGTTTCAATAAAGGAATTCTTAAAACTAAGCATTATGTTTAGTAGACTTAAGATCCCCAATAGACACTAGATAAACTGAAACATAGTGATACTACTAAAAAATTACATTGTATTTGAATATGTACAATATGTACTATGTATTTGCCAAAAATATAGATTGTCTCGACGTCCCCTATCGTGGTTATAATACTGTAACTGCCATGCATTTCTAGGAAAGAAGGCTGAGAGGATTTATTCACCATCACCTGAAGGAAACCCTTTTTCTAATCTTTCTATTTCTGTTGATCAGGTGATCATTACTGTAGCTCTGTGTCTGACTGTGAGTTTGTTAACATGAGGTGTTTTCTCTGACGTGAACTGATTTACCAGATTTAGGATTCCTTATGAACTTGCATTTGCATTTTGTGTGTGTGTGTGTACTAATTGTGAACGTATCTTGCGTGGCGTCTGCGTGTGTTTCTGATGAGATGCTGAAAAATAAGACGCATGGCGACTGCTGCTTGTGCCGAGGTGTTTCCCTATCTTATCATCCTCCTCTGTCGCTGCACAACCTCTTGTCTTCATGTTGTTCCTGTCCCTCTCCTGCAGATCATAAAGATGTGTCGGTGATGATGAGTGAGATGGATGTCAACGCCATCGCTGGGACCTTGAAGCTGTACTTCAGGGAGCTGCCAGAACCGCTCTTCACGGATGAGCTCTACCCCAATTTTGCAGGCGGAATCAGTAAGTCACTATCGAACACAGCTAATTATCAGCTAATTCCATTTCTAATTTAGTTCAAGAAAAAGTCCCTCATTTGCAGGATATGTAAAAACTCTATTCCATTGCTTCCGTGCAGCTCTGTCGGATAGTGTTGCCAAAGAGAGCTGCATGTTGAACTTACTGCTGTCACTGCCAGAACCCAACCTGGTCACATTCCTTTTCCTTTTGGATCACCTGAAGAGGTAGGAACAAGTAAACACACGCTTGCATAATATGCAAACATGGATGTTCACAGAAAGAACAAATACAACAAATCCTGCAGATACACACACAACAACAAGAAATATACAGGAGGTGCATTCAACTGTGATCACACACAAGTACATATGTCCATATTCCAGGTACATTTTAATTTAATTTTTCATCTAATTATTGATATAATTTTTAAAACTTAAAAAAAGCTAATGTCACTTTGACATGCCATACTGTTTTCAAAATGCAAGCAAAAGCAGTCACTACTGTGGGATGTCACTGAACTGCAACAGCAAAATGTCTTACGTGAGGTTATGTAAGGCTCAGACGTTACGTGAGCACTAACAATGCAGATACATCCGTTTAAAATAAGTGTGTAATGGATGATGTGAGGTTATAGCTTGCCTTGATTGTCAAGAAAATATATAGTTGAGCAGGCAGGAGATTAGAAAATGTAGTCATAAGAAGGAAACACTTCACTGTTCACTGTTATATTTAATATATTGTTAAAGGCAAAACTATGTTCAGTATTTGTTGGTAGGGACAGAAGTTGCTAGGGGTGAAATTACTATTTCCATTATCAATGAATCGGTTGATTGTTGAGGTCATGCCTTCAGATTGCTTTTTTTTGTCCGACCAGCATTCCAAAACCAAAATGGATGTTGGGGGGAGGAGGTTTCCGAAGCTATTTGATCAACCAACAAGCACTTCTGAAGAAGCATGCTAGCAGCTTAAATATAAATAAAGAAATATGAAACATAGAAGCTTAAAGCAGCAAATGTTTGCCACTTTTGCTTAATGAATTACTTAAATGATAAATCGAATATCAGCATTGTTCTGTCTAATCAATTAATCATTTCACCACGAGTAGAATCTAATAAATGACAGAGGTCCACACACAACACACACATCCATCACTGCACACTAACATCACCTGCATGTGGTCTTGTCCTCTGGTCTTCGCCACTAATGGATCTGTCTGTCTTCCTCTCCTCAGGGTGGCAGAGAAGGAAAGTATCAACAAGATGTCTCTCCACAACCTGGCAACGGTGTTTGGGCCGACCTTGCTGAGGCCTTCCGAGAAGGACAGCAAGATCCCCTCTAACCCCACCCAGCCCATCAGCATGGGGGACAGCTGGTCCCTTGAAGTTATGGCACAGGTGAGCCACACGGATCTTCTGGCATTTTGTCGTTGAATTTTGTGAAACTTTTTCTGTGAAAAAAAACGAAGAACAAAAACCTCATTTTTATTTTTCAAATTTGTCTCTCCTCCGTTTTCTTTTTTCCTTGCAGGTCCAGGTGTTGTTGTATTTCCTCCAGCTAGAGACGATCCCCACCCCAGACAGTAAACGACAGAGCATCCTCTTCTCCACTGAAGTATAGAGCTAACATTGACTGCCGACCTGAGACTTTGACTATGAAGGAGTGAAAAAGAGACACACCGTGGCTCAAAGTGAGCCTATAGTAGTATGTTTTTGAATTGACTGACCAGACTCGGTTAGGCTCTTGCAGCTTTAAAGGATTGTCTATGGCGATGTCAGTCCCCCCTCAAACACAAGAGGCCGCCATTGAGCCTCTGAAGCTCAGAGGATGCGAGGTCCCTGCCGTTCATATCTCTCATTACCTGATATTTAGAGTGATTCCTTGTAACTTCAGTGATGATGTGGGTACGTCTACTATCTTCATATCTCCACCTTCCCTTTATTGGTTTTAACATTGAACCTTTACAGCTTGTAGACAGTTGTGGTTCATAAACTAAGAAATTGTCAAAATCAGTCCATAAGAGAACGAAATGTCTGTCTTCATTCTTGAATTAGTTTGCCAACAAATCAGAATTTCCATGTCCCTTTTTTTGTTTGGGCATTGTTTCTCTATCTGTGTTTATTTGGACAATCAACCTTCAACATACCTTTATCCGTCTCAAAATATTGCTTCATGTCCTGCTGAGGAAAATACTAACTGCGTCTTACATAATCTTGTTTCTGAGGAGGCAAGAAGAGACATTTGTGCTGTTTGTGGGAGTTAAAAATGAACATCCAGAGCTGCCACGATACTGGCTTGTTTTTTTTTCTTTGTGTCAGGAAGCCATCACCTGTATGTTAAAGTGTTTACAACATAAACAAACCCTGGTTGGAGTCGCAGACAAACGCTACAGCTTGAAGAGGGACTGTAAGGAAGAAATAAAAAGGAACCTGATGATTAGTAATGCACTGCAATCTGAATGCCTGCGGTTTTTCCGATCATGAAAGCAAATTTCCTCTATTTGTGTTGTTTGTGGCTCAAGATAGTCTCCAGCTTAAATATCCAGGAAGCAATATATTTTCTAACATAGGAATTGTCTGTGTTCATATCTCTGCTGACGACATGTCCTCCTTATTGTAACATAGGACATCTTGCCAAATTAATACGTCGTTTGTTTTTTTTTTCTAGAAGAAAAGGAAGTTGTTGCATTTACAGATACAGTATGTACATAATGTTAAAGTTGTATTTTTTTTTCTTTTGGTTTAACAGTATAATCATTGTTGCTATTATTGTAATTTATTTTGGGGGCCTTGGGGGAGAAATCGGTTTGTTTTTCTATGTGAACTTTTTTCTGTTTGATTAAGAAAGTGGTAGGTCTTAGCCTTGACTTCGAGTCTTGCAGTAAATAAGCAGGATTTAGCCTTGTTCTTATAGAAACTTCTCAGCTGTTCTGCCCAGCCTATCAGTTATTCATTTAGATATTATTATGAAGGTAACACACACATTGTAGTTACATATTGTATGCTGCTGTGGAAAAGGCACAAGCTCTTTAACTGCTGGGTGTTCCTCAGCAGGACGTCTCACATCCAGAGACCACCGTCTGTCTAGTGTAGACATTATGCAATGTCATAATACAACACACACACATATACATATATGACATTGTCTCTTTTTGTACCATTTAATCTGTGGCTGCAGAAGTGCACTCATGCAATGTTAGAACTACTGTATTACAATTCAAGTGACCTGAGCACTCAGCATCTATGTCCATTGAAGAGCATATCTGTTGGTTTTAATGAAGGAATATTATTTTGTTTCATCTTCTCACGACATCTTTTTTTTTATTTATCTCATGCATATGGCAAAATGGCCTAATACGTCTTTGTCCCTTTAACAGTTCTTCATCCCGTTAAGCCTGAAGGTGTCCAACTCTATGGCCAACTTAAGGAAGGCTCTTGTTGATACTAAAATCACATGTTTTTCACTTTAATTTCTGTCTTTGATTTAACATGCAGGCATGTTTTATTGATTCTGTTTTCTTTTTGGTCTTGTTAAAGCTGTCTCGTTCACAAATGTGTCATCATAGACTTTGGTAACCCATGAGTATCTGGTTTACATCATTACAGCATGTCCTTTTAAAGGATAGGTTTACAATTTTTCACTTGTGTCTCAAAACAATAGCCAGGTTCTCATATGAATACTGAAACAGGTTTAGGTTGCTGTAATCCTCCTTCCTGCCAAAAGATCCCTTTCTAACATGTTTCCAATGGAAGTGATGGGGGACAAAATCCACAGTCCTTGTTCTGTGCAAAAATACAGTCCAAAGTTTGTCTGAAGTTAATATGAGGCTTCAGCAGTCTGAGTTCATCAAATCAAGTGTCTATCTTCCAAAGTTACAATCCTTTTAGGACCAAATTTCCTCTTTTTCTTACCACCCCTTCACCGCAGCTCAGTGCGAAAACACTGTCTGGGGAAACAAAAACAGGGAATTCAGATAAACTTTGCACATTACATTAGAGTTGCTTTAGGAAGGGATCTCTTAATGACCAGTATGAACAGGAAGAATGATTATAACAAGCAAAACCTGTTTCAATGTTCATATAGGCACCTGGCTATTGTTTAAAGAGAGACTTTAAAAAATGTGAACCTAATCTTGAAGGGTAAATATCAAGGTTGGTTCCCCATATATACATACAACTATAACCAATTGACCAGTTTAGTGGATCTGATAAGGGCTTGTGTGTGCTTGTGTCCATGTTTGAGATAACATAGGGGGGCATATATGAGTAAATGTTATGAATAACAAATGTTTTTAAGATAAATGTCTTTAGACTTTTAAAAGCAAGAGGAGTCTTTTCTTTTGAATACATATCAACTCTCTAAAATGTTAAGACATTTACACTTTGCACATGATAATATAGATAAAACACCATGACTGTATCAACCCCATAAATAACAATGTGGAATTATTATTTTTGAAAGTGTTCATACCTTCATTTTTTTACTGCCATTATGTACTTCCACTAATTTTGGTCTACTGTAGCCTGCACACATTGTTTCATCATCAATATTTTAGGATGTGAGACAGAGAATGAATCCACAATTCATTCGTTCATTCGTCACCTTTATAACAAGTCCCGATTGCCTACACTACTCTACCCTATCGTGCCTCGACACTTTTTTTTGGTTAGCGCCTGTGGTACTCTAAACGCCAGTAGAAACGTTGTTCAGTCTCCTGTTGCCTTTGCTGAGGACAGCCACACACCTTTCATCTCTTAAAGGCTAAGACAGGACCTTAAACTTAAGCATGGTCTTAGCTCATACTGTACATGCCCGTTCTACTTGCCACCTTCATCTGACTGTGATGCTTTAATTCAAGCGGCGTTAAAGTCAGTCTTAATGGGGCAAAGGACAGAATTTCTTGCCTGTGTCCTTGTTTTAGCTCTTAAAGTTTCAGCTCCTTTACTGCCTTTCATTCTTATTTATTTATGCTTTGCCCCTGTTTGGTATAAGAAGGTCTACTGGAGCTATTTATTTATGATATAATATCCTCTAAAGCTAAATTAATGTTAGAAAAATGGTCTTTATATGGTGTGCTTTCTTTGGGAAAATGTAAGTCTTATATTGCAGTCTGTTTATCGAACGTTTGTCTCTATTTTGTCCCAGAATCACAACCACTGCGTACAACTGCAAACATCTTTTAACCCCCTACTCCTGCATCGTCGGCTCATCTCTGTAGTTACTTGTGTTGTACAACAGACTGGCCACTGTGATTGTTTAGCTATCTGATTAAGATAACTGAATAGCAGGTGCAGGTTCGTGTCAATTTCAAAGGTAGATTCTGTGAGTTTACACAACTCAAACTTCTCTTACTTATGTATAATATGTATTATACTAGAGAGTACATTATTTGGTTTCTGTTTAATTTATTGTGGCGTCCACTGACGTATGATCGTTTAGGATTGAGCTGGCACACCTCTAGTCTCTTTGAAAAAAGCCAAGCTGTCGGTATGTGGTAGAGGAGAAAAAGAGTCTTATATTGCTCTAAAATCTGCATTGTTTTGGTCTGTTGATTGTCAGTGTAACTGCATGTACCCTCCATAACCTCAGTCTCTTAGTTCTGTACATGAAAAAGTAAACACCACAAAAAAGGTTTAATTTTTCTGTGGAATAGCCTGAAGATATGGAACATATTGCTCTATATGAAAGTTACAAATCTCTTCCATTTATTGTACACGACCCTGGTAATTATCACTACATGTCCATACTATAGTCAGTACTTTGAAATGACCCTCTGCTGCCACTTTTATGACACCAAGCTGACATTAAATAGACTTTAACCGTTGGGAAAATGCTAGTTTTGTTTTATTCGACTTATAACGTGAAGCCGAGGATGAGACTTGCTGACCGACCATGAACGCTTTCTCTTTTTACCTTCCTCAATTTTTTGACTCTTGTTCCTGTTCAATATTCAATGTTCTGCTTGTAGAACTGTAAAAAGGAATACTGTATTCTGAGGGCAAACATGTTTGGAAGGCATTTGCAGCCTATGTTTGTACACAAAAATGTTAAATAAAATCTCCTTGTATCTACATAGAATGACATGTTTGATTTTCTTTTTTTAATTAGAGAGTAAGCCTGCACCTGGTTTTCAACTCTAATATACTTAAGCTGAACCACTTCGTCATCTGTCATATCTTTTACTGAGGAAATCTGGAAAATACCCAACACCCACACTCCTTTACAACATGACAAAGATTATGACATGATTGATTCGTTCGTTCGTTGTAAGAAACATGAGTCTTCGTAATACTTGTTTTGTGTAACATTTATTAAAAATGCACTGCTCAAACTCGTGTAAATGAGTCTTAACCAATTAGACAGAGGTGAAATCTGACACTGGTTCCAAATGGGCCTGTGCCATTGGAAATGTGAGTTGAATTAGACTAATAGTTTTAATTGCAGTATGTTAGCCTTTTTCTGAGAGCAAGAGAGATAAAGACAAAGACAAAGAAAGAGAACAACAATTAGAGAGATGTGAAACTGCGTGAGCTTAACTTTAATAATGCATCTTTTTGTTTTAGAGAGGGGGTCCAAAACAACATCTATGATGTGCTATAGCCACATATATCATCAAATGTTAAAGTGGCACAAAAGTTGGCACCACACTGTAGTATTTTACATAGGCCTAACACATTAAGCTCCATGGATACACAATATGAGCATACCACCAAAACCAAGAAGTAGTGCACCTCAGCACTTAATCTTTAAGCACACAAACAGTTCTCCTATTTGACTGTGCGCGCATGTTTACTACACCCTCATTTAGGCTACAGCAAACCAAACAAGGCACGTAGACTCGCGTTCTCATGGCTGACATTTCTATGATGTGAAAATATGATATGAGTATATTAATATCCAATTGTATTTCATCTATTTTTGATCATTTTATTTTATTTTATTCTCGAATTCCCTTTCACTTTTATTTTCTGCCGGCCCTCAACCTCCACCATCACCCTCACCACCATATTGTCACCGGTTATTTCCATACGTCCATAAGTCACTGTTTACCAGAAGACCCACTCGACACAGTCTCACACCTCCACACACGAGAAAGAGAGAGAGAGAGAGAGAGAGAGAGAGAGAGAGAGAGAGAGAGAGAGAGCGTTTTCCTGTTGCAGCTTCACAGTGCGCATCTTGAAACTTCTCCTGACAAACTGAACAAGAGCAGCGGTAGCCTACCACACAAGAGGATGTAAAGCGGTTTTTTAACGTGAGCTGCCAGCCCCAGAGTGATCATCTGAACACGGTGACTGGGTGCAAAGACTTTCCACTCTCACAATAAGGTAAGAAAAGAGGGATTGTTTTCTGCTTGTTCAAGCTATGGTCAGCTGAACAGTTTAACAGGTGTTTCCCCATAATCTAAGGCACGACGACTGTGTTTTATAAAGGAACAGTTACTGGTTGTTCTTTAACTATCGAAGCGCTCACTGTGCTCACTGTGGTGTTTTTATAGCAATGGGTTGATGAATTAGAACCGTACATAATAATGCATTAGGAACAGGCCTACTGTAGGTGTATTTATCTCAGTGTGTAAGGCTGATAAATAGAAATCAACACTTGCATGCACTGCTGAAGCCTTTTTATCACCCTTTTTTCCCACTTGTCCTGCAGTGGTTGTGCAGTTATGGCTCAGATCATGTTTATGTCTCTCTCATGTTTTATCTGTTCCCGCTAGAAAGGGTTCACAGTGTGATGTCAGTACCACCCTCATTAATTAAACACACAGAGCTTTCGCCAGTAGTAATACAGCTGCTTTTATTTTTATTTTCCTTTGACTTTGGTGGAGCTGAGCCGGTACATTGATTGACAGCGCAGAGACAGATCCCCCTCCAGCAGGATGTGCATGTTCTTATCACTTCCTCCAAGGCCTCTAGGCACATATAGCCGTGTTCATAATAATGGGAAGTAGTTTTTGCCAAAGCATCCAACAGGAAGAAGGTTAAACAAGAAGGCTCGCCATGTGTTGGCTTATGTCATAGCCTATAAACTCCAGCGTTGGGGAATGTTCAATTTTGTTTGTTGTTTGTTTTTTCACTATAACTTTGAATAATTACTTTTTAACAGGTTCAGAAACGCTTGCAGCCTCTTGAGGTCTTAAAAAACTTAAGGGCTGGACAATCACCTGTTGCTGTAGCTTTCCAAACAGGCTGGATAAACCCTGGTTTTTAAATTCCGTTGGCTTGTGAGAAGGTTTCAGTAGCAGAACAATAGAGGAAAAGTAGGACCTTGGTCAAATGTACTGCCAATCAGGATCACTGCTGGTAGAGCTACAGGGTTATATGTGGCCAACAGAGGTAGATTAATTAAAGAACTATGTGCGACAACTTCCATGAATGTGTGGAAAGGAAGCAAATGGTTGTTTTTTTCCATTCTCTTTATATTTTCAACACTGGCATCAGTAGTGTGTCTTTCCATTTTCATGTAAGGACACTAAAGTGCAGTTAAAGTGCAGTTAGGGCCTTTTACCAAGCTTTCTTCTTATACAGTACGTGAGGCCAGTTTAACTGAGAAGTAAATAGCAGTAAAATATCTCTTTCTAATCATGTACAAGCCTGAAGCACCACAGACCTGGAAAGTGGAATCTAAAGCAACAGCCCTTCTATATTTAAATCAAGTTACAATTAATTTTAGCATAACTGTGATGTGAAATGTGAGTTTCCAAACCCAACATGTTTGTGGTTTGATATTACTCAATGGGGAATTCCCCAACAGAACTGAAGCTTAACTTGGCTAATTTAATAATGAATATTATTATCAGAGCTATGACTATGATTATCATGGTTATGACACAAAGCTACATCCACTTCAAAGCTGACTGGAGGCTGAGAATTTGACAGGTGTTAAGATTTGAATGAAATTATTTGACATCCATTAGATGTTAGTGCATGAGCGTCAGTTTGAGTAGTCGGGAGAAAGTCAGTGAGCATCCTCATGAGTGTACGGACATATGAAGACTGAAACTAGTCAATTTACTTGGCAATTTTGTGGTAATCACTGAAATCTATGGATACATTTCTGACACAGTGGGAGAAAATTGGGATGAGAAACAGTGTGATTGAATGAAGATTGGATCAGAAATTCCTATTCTTTGAGATACGCTGACATAAGGCACCCAAAATAGGTCAGAGTGGTCCCAGCATTGCTCCTAGTGACCGAATTTCCATTTCGTTGCCACAGAATCATTTGTTTGTCATACATTCAATCTTATCTTGTCAGATCTTACTCACTGTATAGACCTTGGCAGGAACTAGGTCATATTTACAAATCATTTCTTTCACAGTCACTAACTTTCACTTTCAACATATGTCTGCTCTGCTCCCTTAATTCATAAGAGATAAAAGCAGGCTTTATATGTATGTTTTTGTGTTTTGACCAACAGGATGAAACACGTGCTATATAGTCTGGGTGAACTGACATACAGCAGCACCTAGCTGGTATTATAGCCTGACCGATACAGTGTTTTGAAAACCAATATATCAATGTTTAAGAGTTTAAAAAATCTGGAGGCAGATCTTTGAGCTTTGGACAGATTCAGGCTGTTTCTCCCTGCTGCCGCTCTTTATGCTAAGCTAAGCTAAACGCCTCCCGGTTTATCGCTCCATATTAATCCGCAGACATGAGAGTGGTACCAGCCTTCTCATCTAACTCTAGGCAAGAAAGTGACTAAGCGTGTTGGGTCGTACCAGTTCTGGTTGATTCTACTAAGAATGTTTGGGTGAAAATAAGCACATCAAAATTCAACAGAATAAGCCCGGTATTGTCTAACTAAGCAAACAGGCACATTTCTCAACTTTTGCAATGTCTCATGCAAATTCATTGCAGGCTTCCACACAAACAGCTTTACTTCTTTGCTGTAGTTCAAAAATAATTTCAATTATCATTTATATTATTGTCTAAATACTGGAGAGAAAATAAATAATATGGCACTAATTAACCTACAGTACCAATACAGCCTTGGTATTATTATCTGACATGATCTGGGAACGTGTCTGCCTTTCTTTCTCACTCCCCTGAGCTGCTCCTCCTTTGTGAAGGTTATCTGAGTTTGTAACACTGTTTGTAATAATATAGCCAACCCTAATCTGCTTACAATATAAAGGAATTTAATTACCCTGAGAAAACACAGCAAAGATAGCTTAACAAAGTGTTTCAGTATTCGTACAATGGCTTTGAATTGTATAGGTGGTTTATTTTGTGTAATTATTAGTGATTTTGGAGGAAAGCATGTCAGTAGCGGGAATGTTTAGTGTGTGGAAGGGTTTTGGGAAACTTTTTCCTGAAATAAAAGGTGCATTGTTGGACTGTCTGCTTTGGCCCTGTATAGAAAACAAACTGTCCCCCTGTCTTGCAGAGATAGATGGCTTTTCTGGCCCGTGTGTGTGTGTGTGTGTGTGTGTGTGTGTGTGTCTGTGTGGTAACCTGCAATCTGCTTGTACAGGCAATACCTCTGAGATTGGGCTCTCTCTCTCTTTCTCTCTCTCCAGACTGCTGCTTAATTTGGCAGCCGTCGGCCAAGACTCCCAGACACTCCCTCCTCAATTTTCTGCCACCGTCTGTGACAAAGTTTACAGAGCTGAACACGAAGGAGACAAAGACAGTTGCAGAGACAGAGAGAAGACTGACCAACTAGTGTAGTGTGTGTGACAGTTAAACGTAAGAGTGATGTTTGTGGTGGGAACTTCCTGCCTTGGCTGTCCTCCCGTGACACAATCACTCTTCCCTTAAGTCGTACATGCGGTTTGGCAAGCAGGTATTTTGTCTAAAAACACGCTAAGCAGGTGAGTCTGTGGAATGAAAGTGCAAAGAAAGCAAAAAAGAGGAAAAAATAACCATGCTGGAGAATGACCAGCTGGTCTACATTGGCCTGGAGCTGGTGATCGCTTGCTTGGCCGTGGCTGGGAACATCCTGGTCTGCTGGGCCGTCTGCCTCAACTCCAACCTGCAGAACATCACCAACTTCTTTGTGGTGTCACTGGCAGTGGCTGACATTGCTGTGGGGCTGCTGGCAATTCCCTTTGCTATCACTATTAGGTATCATTATATTTGTTATTTCATTTTAAAATGTCTTAATCTTCTTTTTATAGGACTCAGATTCTGTGTAATCCTGAATTAAAGTGTAATAAATCACATTAAACTCTGGCACTGGGACTGATTTTGGGTAATAACATTGCTTTACTAGATTTGTAAGAATGTACTATTGAGGGTTTTTTTATGTTTTTTTTTTTTTTTATCACCTGTGATGTTTTCTTGCAAATCAACATCAGTACCGGCTTCTGTGCCAACTTCTTCGGCTGCCTGTTCATCGCATGCTTCGTCCTCATACTCACCCAGAGCTCCATCTTCAGCCTGCTGGCTATCGCTGTAGACCGCTACATCGCTATCAAGAACCCACTCAGGTGAGGGGAAACAAAAAGGTCAGCTCTACTGAAAACTGAAACAGAGACACTTTCACTTCAACCAAATTCAGTTCATTTTTCAGACTGTTTTTTCTTATTTTTATGAAATTATGTTTTTTTGCTGTTGGATGTAAAGTGTTGCCTCTTGCACAGTATACCTACATTTTGAACATGATGTTCTTTTCACACGTGGCACTCAAGTCAGAGGAGTGTGGGTAAACCATTAAACATGAGAGACACCCAATGCACATATGCAGTATAGTGTAACAAACACATTGAATTATAGAGAGATCTTATTCAATTAAGGCTAATCTGGCCAGCTGAGGGCGGACAGATATGTCACCACAGGCTTTATTGGGTTACAGTTTATGTGCTGAGGGATAAACCTGCTGAAGGCCTTCATCATTTTCAGCCATGTATATCAACACCATTCACATACTATTTCTTTAAAATGGCTCACATATTTTGCAACTTGTTCATTCTTTGCGCAACAGGTATTTTGACACACACATTGACTCATATTGTTCATATATGTTTAAGCAAAGCCGCTATTTAGTTAAGTTAGAGCTGCATTCTTTACACCTGCCATGGGAGGATATTTCATCTAGTAAGCCACAGCAGGCCTCTGGTTGTGTTTGTGTGCTCACATTGGTGGCACAACCCTGGCACCAAAGACCAGAGAGCTAATAATTCATCAGAGTTTTAGGAAGTTAAATATAGCCTACTGGCTGCCACCCTGGCCATGAAAGATCTCAGTCACATGGGACAATGGCTGTAGGTGAGGTGATGTTACCAAGAATACTACAGTTATTCATGTGGATTTTCCATTTTTATTCCTCTAGCCAAATTTGCGCATGTCCTTATGTCCACATTAATACTGCCTACAAACATATACACAGTCTTCAAAATACCTAATAACTTGTAACTTGTACTTGTTGTGTATGTAGCAATAATTATGAAAAGAGGAAACTGAAATGTAGAAAGTAGGATTTTTCAAAAGGCTGGTCAGGTCCAATTGTGACAGGGAAGAACTTACAAAGCAGTACTTTTGCTAGACAAAGCCATCTGTTGCATTGGCATTAAAACATTTCTAAGTGCCCTACTGGGTTTATATTCTTCAAGGACATCAGAGATGTATTTTGGCTCAAGATTATTGAGTGATTTATAAACTAGCAGCAGCACTTTAAAATCTATTCTATAAGTAACAGGAAGCCAGTGTAAGGATTTAAGGACAGGAGTAATGTGCTCCGTTCTCTTGGTTCTCGTTAGAACTCTGGCAGCAGCGTTCTGAATGAGCTGAAGCTGTCTGACGGTCTTTTTGGGAAGACCAGACAAGAGGCCGTGTTAATACACTGTTGATTAAATATTTAGGAAAGGGAATGCATCATTTTCTTTAGCATATGAAAGGTACTTTTTTTTTAATTCCCAGAATCCATATGGAGTTGCAGTGGGTGGTACAATTGGACACTGTTTGTGTACAGGACTGGCTGTAATAGGAGGGAGAATGATCGCCCAGAAAATATCTGTACGAACAGGTGAGATCGTGTTTTGTTGTTTTAAGCAGATTTGTTCTATGTTCACGATTACAGGCCATCCTTAAAATGTGCTATATTCTTAATTATATCTGTTAAAGAAGCAAGTTACTTTAAAACACAGTCGATCTCATTCTTGAAACAGATGCGATCTTAGCTTGTGTGTACACACAGATTAAGAAGTGTTTATAGGATTCATCAATATTGAATTATTTCCAAAATATTAGTAGGTGAGAACTGAATGTATGAGTGGCAAGGACCACTACTAAACAAATGCACACATTTAATCTATTCCAAGAAATGGTAAATAAAGTAAAATACTACCATAACTATATGTTTACTATAATGAAATTACCTTTTTGTTTCTATAGTTACAATCATCGGAGGGATTGTTTTTCTGGCGTTTGCCTTCTCTGCCCTGTTCATCAAGCCAGATGCTGGATTGTAATTGGACGAATGACTTTCAGTTTACTCTGTACATAAATGTAAAATTTGGTAAGTTGCTGTAGAAACTGTAGTTTTGACTTTGTATGTGTCCAACAGAAAGTGTGACCGGCTAAAGTCTCGTCCTCAGCTCCTAGCTAGCCTCTGTTCCGCTGCAGTCTGCCAGGAGGTTGAACACTTCGACATCATTTTGCTGGTATTAAATAACATTTCCCAAAAGTCTTAGCCTGTAGTACACATCAAAGCCTTGTGGGAGATGTAGATGTCGAATGCTTTAACTAATCAATGTTTTATCTTTATCAAGTACAGAAGTTAGATACACATTAGTTTAGAACAGAAAACCCTGGAAACTTGTAAGAGGCTAGCTAGGAGAGGGGGCGGGTCTGTTAGCTCTGTATTATCATCAGAAGGCGTGTGAGAGAAAGAAGACTGAATTGTTACTGATTGCTGTCCATCTCAAAAAAGTTCTGTGGCTCCAACGGAGCATGACACACACACTTCGCTCCCACTCAGCCATCTCATTTAGACACAGAGTTCGTTTAAAAATGTTTCTTTTGTTTGTTTTTGTTTTTAAATCTTGAGTGGTTGATTTTCGTCTGTTTAACACGAGCCCAGGCAGCTGCTGTCGGGTGACAGAATAGTAACCGTGGTCCGAGCTGCTGGCTTTCTCTTACAGGAGTTGGCTCGTGTTGCTTGGTTGTTTATTCCATCTTGGCACTTTTTGCATTCAGGTCACATCATAAGTGGGCCTACTTTATGTAAGATTTTACAAGCACATAATTAAACAGTTTTTGATTTAAGTTGAGATTTTATTGGAGGCAGAGCTGTCATCGGAATATTTCCCGTAGTTTATCCTCTGTTTCACATAGGAGACAGAGACCTGAACCACTAGAATACCTCTGCGTCCAGGTGTCGGCATGCCTATGTTGGAATACCTGTATAGGTACACCACAGCTTAAAATAGCTTATGTGCACCTCTTCAAAACGTTAATCACATACTGGAGCTATTGATCGGGGCCCTTCAATTTCCGTGAACAAAACATGGATCATTTTGAAGAAAGGCCAGTAATCCCCTCCACACATTGTCCCACACAAGTTAACTCTTCCTTAGTGATTAAAGCAATTTCCAGTATGAACCTCACTGCCTTCGTTGTTGCCCCGAATCCCAGGTACATCAGGTACAGAATAAATGAGTCACCGTGTTATTTCTCCTACACCGAACTCGGTGTAAGTCACTCCTTTTGCCATAAGCAGCTGTGTTGTAGCTACAGTGACACCTGAACACGGCAATGTAATTGAAGCCTAAGTTTCACCTTTTATTTAAACTGGTATCTATTTATTTAGCTTAATTTTCTTTCCTTTTTAAGCGCGTGTACTGTAGAAACGAAGGTCGGGAGGGATCACTAGAAACAAGGAACGGAAATATTTTTTAAGTGAACAGGCTCTATTTGCATTGTCAATATTTGACAGGCTCTGCCCAGCTGTGAAATACTTCTGTTTGTCAGACAGGTTGGTCAAAATGCCTATGAATCTAAAATGCTCAATAAAAATGTTTCACGTGTTGTCTGATTTCTAAACCAATCATCTGTACTGTATTGAGCTGAGTGGCAGCAATGAGCACATCTCGGAAAGCAAGAAAATAAAGGCGACAACTAGATTCGACAGAACACCGGAGGCATTTCATTACAGTTTTATTTTCAAAGTGAAGGGGAGCAAACGATTGATACATTTGCCTTAAAAGGGTGTGTTTTAATTTATGAATCGTTTGGCTCAAGAAATATTAATTAAGCATTAATTCATGAATTACAGTGCCATTTGGGATTATTTATTGAGAAAGTGCAACCGCACACAACAGTGGGCTCATTTCACATAACTTCTAAGAATGTTAATGTTTGATCCAAGTTTATTTCCAGTTTCAAAACCTTAAGAGCTTAAAACTGTTGTGTAACCTCGAACTGACCAGCAGGGGGTGTGAAGCGTGCAAAATGAATCCTCTGTACTTGAGCCTCATACAAAAATACACTGAACATCTTTACATTTCAGTGGTAAATCTACAGTGAAGCATGTAGGGCAGAAAACTCTAAACCTGCTGTTGGTGCTGAAAGTCACTTATTGCGCTGGCAAAGGTCTCAAACGTTCGGTACCGCTTTCTCATTTAAGGAGGAGTTATGAGTTGTAACTAATGGCTTCATTAGTGGTTGATAAATGATTTACAAATGCTTCATTAAAAAAGCTTATATGATCAACTATACAATTAGTCTGCAGCTGGAAAGGCCAAGCATTTGTTTATTCCAGCTTCTACAATACGAGCCTCTTCTGTTTTCTATCACTGTAAACTGGACATGAGACTTTTGAAGATGTTACCTTGAGCTCTGAGAAATTGCTATGGGCATTGTTTTTTTACTATTTGCTGGCATTTAATAGACCAGTCAATGAATAGATAAAATAACTGTCAGATTAATCAACTAATCTTTAATAGTTGCAGCCCTATTACAAGGTATACAAGGTAAATTACAGGTACCAGGTTGTTCAGTATTCCACTGGGTTTTTGCCTTTTCTTACCTGTTCTTATTAATGGCTTATAAAGCATTAGTAAATTATTTGCTAACTATTAATAAAGCCATTAGTTTTAACTTACAGGGTGCTTTATGGGAAAGTGGAACCAAACATTTCAAACGATACCCAGCCGTACTATCTGGGCTGAAACGTTGACGCACTTGAATCAGTGACATCAGAGCGGGTGCTGTGCTCCTGACGTCACTGATTCAGGTGCGACCAGAATCTGTGGCATTCAGTGTGGATTGACCCTTTAATAATGTCAGGTGCTTTTTTTGGCCCGTTGAGTGTGCTGCAGCAGTACATTTCATGAGCCAAACAATAACGGCGCACAAATATGAACTGAAAACAGAACACCGATACATTCAGAGTTTCTAGTGTGTACATCAGAACTACACAACATTTAACACAATGCACTGTGTCCTTTCATTTAGGGCTCGTCTTCTGGAGTTTCCCTCTTTGGATAACAAAACATTTCCCCCTTATGTTTTTGTGACTTGGCAATGACCGATTAATAACTTAGTGTCTTCTTTTAAAAAGCTTGAAGCTTCAAAACCCTTAAATTTGATACAAAGTCTTTGCATAACCATAAACTCACAAGCAACCAGGTCTTTCTGGGGGAAATAAGCTCAACAGTCTTTGTGTGTATGTCACAGTTCATTTAGATCCTTCATGTTCCTTGATTTTTTATGTTTTCACATTTAAAAGCAGAGTTGTTACTGTGTTTGATGTCATGTATGTAATATGCTAGCTCAATGAGGTCTATTCCGGCAATAGAAAAATAGTTTAGTTCTCTCATTATGTATGTCCTATCATACATTGTGCAAAGTCTCCCACAGCCACACGTCTCCTCATGCAAACTACTCGTGTTAATGATATTTTATTACATTCTTGTAGGTTTATTGCACCACTTGTATCCCACTCCAGAGTTACTCCAGGTTTGTAACTGTTTAGCAGAGAACTTTTGTGTCTTATTTAAGTATTGATATGTGTTTCAGCACCACAACCAGTTTTAAAGAAGAGGAAGAGAGATCTAACTAGATGCAGTCTTTATGGAGCTTAATGCAGCACAGAAACAACACAGTAGAGAGAGCAGGTATTAGGGACTGTATGAAAATGATTAAACAGGGAGGTGGGGTCAGAAAGGGGGGGGTATTTCTTTCTTTTAGCTGAAGGAAGGGTGGGCTGAATTTTTTTTTCTTCTAAAACATGCCTTTTTTACGTGTCATGGATCATAAAGGTGCTTTCTGCCAACAATCATGCCTCAGTAACTTTATCTTATACCAAAATGGCAGTTTTGAGAAACAGTAGATGTGGATTATTATCGTTTTTTTTACTAGTCAACAGTTGCCTTCATTCTATTATGCATTATAACATATCTTATGGTAAAGTTTAATGTATCATATAGATATAATATAATGCATGTTTAGCACAACCCAACCTGTGCTACTAAAATATTACAGAGCTGCTGCCTCATTCAGTGACAGCGGTAATAAACTGTTCATTTAGTAGCTCTTGGTTCAAAAATAGAAAACAGATAAAATACTCCATAAACAGGAGGTTAGGTTCATTTTGGCAACTGATAATTCCACTCCTAAAGTGTGATTTGGGATACATAAAAAAATAACATTCCAGTTGAGAAATTAGGGAGGAGGGTGTTTGTTTTTTTATACGTCATGGGGTGAGGGTCCAAACCAAATTTTTATAACCCTGGGGAGGGTCTTGCTTTTTAAAAAAAAAAGTCAAACAAGGTTCACCCCCCCCAATCATTTTCGTACAGTCCCTTAGATGTCTACTCTGCAGTTTGAGAAATGAATGAGTGCATGGATGAATTAAGTGGCCATACTCCAACATGATGTAACATTGATGCTGGATATATTTTGTGACCGACTATAATGTAGGCTGACAACAGCTCCAGAGGGACTACATACTCCACATGGGCCTGTATCATAAAATAACCAGTTAGATATGAAATAACAACTTTAGCCAACAAAGGCAACATGACAACCACTTAAAAAAAAAAAAAAGACCAATTACATAAATATGATGCAAGCCAAATGTACTCTGAAATGAGTGAATAAAAATTTAAATACACAATGGGAGCAATCTCCCAATAAAGTGACACTTACTAAACATTTGAAACAGACAATGACAACTTTGGAGTTAAATTGAAGCATCATAATGCCAAGGTAGTAATTAAGGTTAAAATATCTTATCAAAACCAATTTTCTACATGTTCAATCACACAAACTGAGCTGAGCTTCAGGGCGTATAACAGTAGAAGCAGCAGCTGTTACACGTTTCTCCCCTGACAAACCCAAAGTAAGTCACTTTAACCTGAGAGGCTACTTGGGTGTGCCACCTCATGGGTCCAATATCTCATATAAATGAAGGGTCACTATTAGCATTTGTCCATTGCTACTCAAGGCTAGGCTTAAACCATGCATGACTTCTATGGTGCATCACTCACATTTTACGCAGTGGATGAATAATGTTCAACTCTTTCAGTGCTTCACACTGAAGGTGTGAAATAAGACTTTCAGTTGAACTCATCCCACTTTGCCTGTGACACGTTAGGATCGCTATAAAAAAAATAAGAATTAAATGTGACATGGAGGTAAAAGCAGACTTAAATGAAGAAGTTATTGGACTTCTGTGATGAACTGGGTTTCCCCATTATAAACACCATATTCAAACAATACGAGATGCATACTTTAAGTGCACATGGTATCACCAGTCACCTTGGGCCAAAGGTCAAAGACCGACTTTGTATGGATTTCACCAGACACAGTGGCCATTTGTTGAGCTGGGCTGAGCTGTCAGCTTGATACCATCTGACGGTAGATCAGATGGTGAGGAGGCTGCCAGGCGGGCCTGCTGAACCAGAATGTGTAGGGGTTCTGCGTCTGCAGTGGACTGTAATCTCCTCAATGTCATCATGAGTTTGACAGCAGAGCCCTTCCTTCAGCAGACACCATGGTGGGCCCCGTTTTTCAAATGGTACAGAATAAGGTACGGGTGTTATGTAATATACCTCCAATTTAGGATATTCTGTTCCGACTGCTAAACAGTGAAGCAGCTTTTTACCCTCTTGCAGATAATTAAGGGGGTACTGGGAATTTGCCAAACCTGTCTTCATGCGTTTTTTGTGGATTTGACTTTATATTAAGTGGCTATAATATAATATTTTTATATCAACAATAGATCATATGACTACTTGTATGCTACTAGCTACTAGCTGGTGAACATAGTGGAGCATTTGGCAGCTAAAGAGCCAGATATTTATAAGGAGAGAATATTAGACAGTTGTCGGGTGGACACAAACACTATTCTAAATAAATGATAATGTTTCTCCCTATCTGCTGGTGCTGAATGTGCAAATAAGTAACTGTTTGCTAGTATATCAACTTAAAAGGTGATAATGAGTCAGTGTTGTGTTCACAGCTTGTTTCCACTGCCCCCAAATGGCAAAGAAATCGATTATTGCAGGTTCAAGTGAGGGTGAGTGAACGTGCAGAGAATTGCAAGAGGTTTTAGATGAATTAGCGTAAGTAATGCAGCTGCTTTATCAAAGCATGACGGAGAACCAGAAAACAAAGTTCTCATGAGACAAACTTCATTCTAACCACTATACACTGGTTAGTAATGAGGCCTCCCTTTTCCTGATAGTGTAAGGAGTTCAGCGATATGAGGGGACCACTGCTGCTCCAAGAGCTAGTTAAGGTGGTTTGGGACTCACATAGGCCCGGCTGGACGTCCCCCGGAAAGACCTGGAGAAGGAGGGCGCTTGGGAAAAGCACGTCTAGGCTGCTCTCCTAACCCTGTCGACCCAGATAAGTGGCTAAAGACTGGATGGACGATCAGACTGCCAATGAGGAAATCATTTGATTAGCCCCATGCTAACAAATTATTTCACTCAAGCTTAGTGTGAGAATATTAGGTTCATGTTATCAGGTTAGGATTTTTAAAAACGTCAATATATTTTAAAGGTATAAATATTTATGGCTTGAATTAAGCCACTTCAGGTACCATACAGACATTATGGGATAGCTCTGAAAAGGAGGGAAGTGATCAAAATTAAGAAATAAGAATATGAAGGATTATGTTGGCAAATCTTCCTGTTGCATACATTTAGCTTAACCTTGGTAGTCTTCATTCACAATACGTGGCTCAAGTTGAGTTTAGTCTTTAGTGTGCGGATTTTAAACACATCTTAAAAAGCTTAAAAGTACTTTAAAACATTTCTCTATCATTTTGACAGTTTTATGAAATTCTGTGAAAATATGGGTCAAGGATTAAACAAACTGTGACACAACAAGCAGCATCGGCATTGTCTGCTATGCAGACACACAAACACATCCCACAGGAGAAAGGAAGTCTGTGAAAATATCAGCCACTGAGCATTTTAAGTATTTGAAAAAAAGCATATTCAAAGCTGCAAATAACAGACTACGCATTTCATTTCATGCATCATATAAAATATTAGTTATTTCTTTTTCATTGTATTTACATAATATATTACACATGATGTTCTGTACAGTAAAAGTTGAATCTACACCACATTCTTAAAAATATTTTCTGACCCATAATTATTTTTACATGAAAAACAAGAATAGGAGAAAACATCCAAAACAAACAAGACTCTGGCAGTTCTGCAGGACGTCCTTGAAGCTCGATACAAGCTTCGCTGCATTATCTGGAGAGTTCTGCATCAAATAATCCTGTGAGGGTGACTAGAGCACACACACACACACACACACACACACACACACACACACACACACACACAAAACACACCGGGAGAGGGCCAGGGGAGGGGTGTGAGGGGAAGTCCATTACAGGGATTGAGGCTCCCTGTTTTCTTGGAGAAAAGACTTCAACCCAGAGCCAAAGCCTACTGTCAGAGCCAAAGCGGGCCCAGTCCTAGGTTCTCAGCAGCACTTGGTGCTCAGCAGTTAAGTGCAAACAGCAAAAGATCCTTGTGAGGGGAGGGAAGCCACAGCCTGCCCATCAAATCACTCCTCAGCCTCTGAGGCATGTGTGCTGCACTTTCAGCAGGACTCCTCTTTAGACCCCCGTCACAACCCACTCCTGGATTTGGCTCACTCCACTTCTGATAGGCTTTAGCCAGCTACTGTGGCTGCGTAGCAGAGCGATCAGACAAACTATCTGCCCTGTGAGGGGCCAGTTGCTGTTTCTGCTGTTGCAACTGCTTCTGTTGTTGCTGTTGTTGTTGATGATGATGATGTTGTTGTTGTAACTGCTGTTGCTGTTGTACCTGTTGCTGCTGCTGTTGGGTTGTGGCAGTGAAGGTACCCTGCTGCTGCAAAGGGAACGCTGCCTGCAGGATCAACTGGGTGGACTGGTTTCCATGAAGAAGCCGAGGAGCCTTAAGTGAAAAAGTTTGATTAGCTGGATCTTAGGAAGTAAATGAACCTCCTGAGTCATGTACAGCAATTCAAGATCTAACTTAAAACTGCATTAGGCAACATTTTGGTTTGGACATTTGAAATTATGACCCTTTTGAATCACTTTAAAGAGTGTTTGCAGTGATACCACTTTTTCACACCCTCCTCACAGACAGACAAACTCACTGTGGCTGCCATGAATGAAGAGAACTTTGATACGGAGAAGCAAACAAACAAATATCTTGATAAAGTGAGGCCCATTGGAATTGACACTAATCAATCTGAGGGTTACCTGTAGGAACTGTGTTTGCTGCTGGGCCAGCGGAGCCTGCCCTGGCTGCATGGCTGTGACCTGTGA
The DNA here is from genome assembly GCA_002120245.1 of Maccullochella peelii. Lineage (NCBI taxonomy): Eukaryota > Metazoa > Chordata > Actinopteri > Centrarchiformes > Percichthyidae > Maccullochella > Maccullochella peelii. The sequence continues at coordinate 59,646 of LKNJ01000564.1, forward strand.
CTGCTGCTGCTCCTGCTGCTGCTGCTGCTGTTGCTGCTGCTGTGGTGGCTGCTGAGAAATGCTGATGGTCTGGGTCTGGCCCTGCTGAGGAGCGAAGGCCGTCACCACTTGGCCCATAAACATGGTTGTGGGGACCATGACTGTCCCACATGCCATCTGTCCTGTCACTAGCTTGGTGAGCAGTTGAGGACCAGCAGGAAACCTGTCAGAGACAGGAAGTGGGCAAAGGAATCATGGAAATAAAGTTAGTTTTCTTTATTGCACAAAGTGGTGGGCAGCATGGCAGTGCAATCAGTGAACTTACACTCCTTAATAACAACTTTGCTTTGTGTATAAAATGTAACCATGACAATAAAATTAATACAGTTTTTAAATGAAGATGCAAACCTAATCTGAGCTGAACGGTCCTGAGCAAATGTAGCCACAGCAGGAGTGTTGGGACCAGTATTCTGAGCCAGGCTAGTGGCAATCTGGACCATGTTAGTAGAGCTTTGCTGAGGGATCATCATTGTGTTGTAGAGAGACGCGGGCAGCGGATTTTGTTGAGGCTGCAGAGTGAGAGACGCCCGCTGAGACTGAAATAGACAGAACCAGAGGAAGTGAGATGTTTAGCATACTGGATGGAAGAATCTGCAAGAAACTAAATGAAGCTATGATGATGTCACAGTGAGTGGCTGTGTTTAATGAATGTGGAAAAGAAGAGCTATTTAGTTTGTCTGACCTGTGAGAGTACCGTGCTCTGTTCCCGTAAAAGTGTTTGTTGCTGGGGCTGTGCCTGGACTGCATGTTGTTGCTGTATGCTGTTCTGTAGAAGCCCCGCAGAGACCACCTGGCCCTGCATGCTGAGCGTTCCGCCCTGCTGCACAGCATTCCCCTGGGCCATCTGAACAGAGCTGAGATTTAGTCCTCCAGCTCCTTTCTGCAAGAACATCTGAAACATACAGCACAGATACTGACTCCCTCTGAAACTATGACCTCAAAGCATCCACCCAAACAGTAAATAAAGAAAACAGTTTGTTTATTGGGCTCTTCAGTCCCACCTGCAGGCTCTGTCCCTGCACTCTCTGCAGCTCATCCTGGATCTGCCGCAGCTCATCCTGCTGCCGCTGAATGTTGGTCTCGATCATCCTGGTCCTCTGCTCCAGCTGCTCTTTTAGGTTTTGCATGGCTTCTAACTGGATGCAGAACTGCACCATTGACTGTCAAAGAGCAATGACATTGGGACACAGCGGAAAGTGAAATGGCAACTGGTGAGGCGAAAAAAGTGAGAACATTTGTATGTGGCGTAGCATGAGATGAGCAATTCATCCAAAGCGGTATCTACACTGACTTGAGAGTCAAATGCCTGGAAACAAAAATGTAATTATACAGTTTATTTTAGATTCTTTTAATCACATTTGGGTTCCAGAGCACTAGTGTACTTACAAATTTGACTAATTTTACATTTCTAGCATTGGTTCTTACTCTGTTAATGATGTTTCTTGCATAATTATGTTCATTTCAGTAAGGCAGTGTGGTTTGTGCTCTACAAAGATTAAGAAATACAACTGTACACATTCTGTATGTTATTGTTTCCATTTGGGAACAAATGAAATACTGAATAAGAAGAAATGGTAAAGGAATTGTTCACATCCTTTCAACACCTATCTCCATTTATCAGGAGTTCCAGACACAATTCCACCTGCAAAACAATTTTAAAGCACTTTCCGTCGCTGTTTCTTATGAATGAAACCATGTCATGGCATAAAATGATATTAAAATCCAGTAATGAGGCTTCACTGACAGAATCAGCAAGATTTGGAGTGCACGAAAAGCTGGCTGTCTGGCAACTAAGATAAGCTAAAAAAAGAATTAGTCTTTAAAACAAATGAGATAAATATCTTACTTGGCTGGTCTGAACTTGTTGTTGCTGTTGAGGCTGCTGTTGTTGCTGCTGCTGTTGCTGTGAGACCATGGATGGTGCCATGTTCTGTCCTGTATTTTGGGAGCTCATCGACTGCTGATAGAATTAATACAGACACCAAACAAAAAAGGATGAATACCAGTTCAGAGTATAGTATTTTGAATCTCTTCATGCCTAATTAAAAGCCTTTTACACCACCACTGTTCTCGTCCCTTCACTGACCTGACTGCTGATAGATGATCTCCGTTGTGATGTCATCTCCACAGCAGAGACAGACTGGCGACCTGGTGTGCTCCTATCTCCCTGAAGCTGAATCTGTGATGCTGAGAGGGAAATACAAACAGGACGCTCAGATTTAAATACATTAGTTGGGGTGTCACACTGCGTGATAATGAACAGCTGTTTGTTGAGGGTGCTTACAGGCTGGGTCGGACACGGCGGTGTGCGAGGATTTGCGTGAGCTGCGAGACGAGGCCGAGGGTGTCCGGCTGCGGTTGAAGCGCTCTAGAGCCTCCTTCAGGCTGGAGGTGTTGAGCTGGGACTCAGAGCCTGAATCCTGGGATTGCTGTGAGGTGAGGGAGAAAGTCGCTGTAGTCAGTGTCGGCTCTGGGTCTCCACAGAATACTGATCCATCATCCCACAATCAATGTTAGACAAAAGTCTCACCTTGTCTGCTGCGATCTCAGGTTGTGACTCTTCAATTCCAAGCTCTCTGCGCTGTTCTGCTCTTACTTCAGCATAACTGTAGATTAAAGACAGTGAAAAAATACACTTATGATGATGCCTTTTTCTGCTCTTGCATCGAGGAATGCAAATATCGTCGGGTAAATCTTTCATGTACCTTACAACAGCGTGTGTGCAGACAATAAACTCGGGTCTGGAGTTCCACTGGTGGTAAGTGATGTAGTAGTGGGTCTGAAGCCAAATCCACTGCTGCCCTTTGGTGAGGAATCTGTAGTAGCAGGACTTTCCTTTGCCATACTGCATTACTACAGACACACGAGGAGGCAGAGAAAGATCAAAAAGAAGCTGATAATCGTAGCTCAACTCAGTTTTATGAAGTCTGAGAGAGATGTTCTCACAGTGTTCGTGGCATTTGGCCAGTGTCTCCAGGTCATCTACATGGTAGTAGTCATATCCGGATGTACCCAGGACCTCAAACGGGAGGTAACCGATGATGGGTGGAGCTCTGGGCAAACAAAGAAAATCATACCATCACATCGCAATGACTTGTCTATGCACTGGTCCACCGATTAACCTTTTCATCACTGCTGCAGCAGCAAAATTGACCAATCAAACTAAACAGTCAGACTCAGTATAAAGTTTGAGGACATTTCTACCAACCACCCTGCTGTGCGTCGGGACTAGTTGCTGGTCAGATGTGAGAAGTACGTTGTGAGTACCACAGAGTGACGGTGCTTTCACACCTGTAGTTGGGTTCATTTGGTGCAGACCAAAGAAAAAAGAAGATATACTTCTGCATTGAGGTAACTCATTGATTGGACAGTTTGGTGATATCATCCTGCATCATCAGGACCCTCGTGCGAAAAATCTAATTCTGGTGACTGACGGCAGGTTATGCTGCACTTTACTGCCCTTTATGTGTTTATTTATCTTATCTGGAGTCACAAAGTGCTGACAAAGAAATAACTGATTATCATCATTATTATTCGAGATCGCAACTGGACCTCGTATATTATAAATAGTGACGAATGGTCAAAAAAAAGAAGCATTTTGTATCACAATACTAATGAGGATAGTTACTATGTGGTCACCACATTTCACTCACTTTTTATTGGGCTTATTGGGAACTGCTACGATACACGGAGTAGGACACAACCTCAACACTTAGGCTATACATCACTTATACAGACCGGGAGACATCTTCTTTGACATACCACAATCAGCAGCTGCATTTAATATTAGCTTTAAAATTCCTGCTAAAAACACACATCTATTCTTACACAGTCCTGCGGTAGGTCAGATTTTTATTATAAACTATTAACGAACCACACCAGAGTCCAACTGGAAGCAGACGGAAACCCAACTCTTCAGCTGGTCTCGGACCAGTTGTTTAGTCCACACCAGAGTTTGATTGAATTTGAACCGAACCAAACAGCTTAGGTGTGAAAGCACCCTTAATAAATGATCAATTGGTAAAGGGTTACTATACAAAAACATACAACACAAACCAAGCTAAATATATATTTTTACACAGTGAAAAACACACATTGAAATGGAGCCATTGACAAATAAAAAAAAAACTGTACCTGTGGTCCAAGAAGAGAAATTTCCACTCTAAACTATGTCTGGAGGTGAATTCCTCATTAGGCTCTTCTACAGTGCACATCTCCTGTGAGGGACAGGGGTGGAAGTGTAGAATGTATTTAGACATTATCCACATTTATTTAAACAAATACATATACTAAAAATATTAAATTATGAACATGCAGGAAACATGGTGAGTCACATTTAAGGGGTCATATTCTAAAAAGGGCGGAGTTCATTGTACACCTGCTGTTGCATTGTAACACAGTTTTTGTTAACTGCCACCTGCTGTTTGTCCAGCACTACTTTGCCTCACAACTTTTGATGACATTTCTGCTTCTCTTTCATTCAGGGTCAGTTTCAGTATCTCCGTCTTGTGTATTGTACCATTATGCTGATGGGTCATTGTTGGATTTTATCACACACTCAATGTCACTCAATTTCCAACAGAGTCAGTAAAATCAACAGTAGTTCTTTTACCCAGCGGGAAAAGAGACAAAGAGATAAAGTGTGTTTAAACAAAAGAAAAGTGGTTGCCAACAGGGGACGGCAACCACATAATGGCTGACAGGAACCCAAATGTGTCAACCATCACTGTCGAGCCCTGTCCTAATTAAAACGACCTTTTTCAAACCCAATCGCATGAAACAGAATGTGTGTCAACAAATAAAAGGAGAAGTGAGAAATGGAGGAACGGCCACTAATTCTTACCTTGATAAACTGCGGTTTGGCAAGCCTCACAGTTGCTATGAGACACACTCTGTCTTCAAAGGCAGAGTGAAGCGATCGCTGGATAACTCCTTCAAAACCGTTTCGGGTACAGTTAGGCACTGGTGACAAATGACACAACAGAACAAGTGAGACTTTACAGCCAGGAAAACTCAACTCGAGGTTCAGACAAGTTGTGTACAGTAGTGTAACTCACCATTATTCAGGGACTTGAAGTTTCCAATGAACTTGACATATTCGTACACAGGGGGCTCTTTGGGGTCGAGCGTTCCTCGGAGCATGTGGCAACAGAACTCTAGCTGATTTTTTGCTGGGGAAAAAAAAAAATCACAAAAATAAGAATTGAAGAAAAAAACTGGCACTTGGGATAACTAAATATACCAATACAGGATATAATAGCCTAATAAGACAAGCAGAAATACCATGATACAAATAAAAGATTCCACTTACTTTTCAGATATTCAGGCATCAGTGTCTCTCCTTCCATGATATGAGAGGACAGAGCCTTGTACACATCTGAATGCTCCCCCATAGGCAGGAAGTTCAACAGGTTCTGATCCACAAGATCAGACTGAAACACATCAAAATATATAATTAATCTTTCAGCATGTGTAGCTTTAAACATTTAGATTTAACACTGTATCAAACAGGTGCCACAACGGACATGTGGGCATTGACATAGATTTGAAATATTCTAAAACTAATATTGACTCTATATTATCATTAATTCACATTAGACTCACAGGTAAGTGTTCAAGTAGGGACGTCACACTCTCAGAGGCGTAGATTATATTCCCATCAGTCATAATTGCAAGGAAAAACCCATCCAACGCCTGAAAGAAACAAAATATAATCATTTAATTCACTTATATTGAGAATTAGTAGGTTTTCACAAACAAGGAATTAAATAAGCATAGTAAAATAAAACATATGTAAGCAAACAAAAAGCAAGTACTGTAAAAAAGCAACTCAAGAATACAAATAGAAAATAGAAAAAATTGTAATAAAAATATGAAGAAATATTCTTGCAAAGACTACTGCACTCCGTGTTAAGCGGTGCTCTTAGCTCACCTCCAGCATCAGCTGAGTGAACTCTTCATTACTAAGAAAAGGAGGTTTCCAGTCTTGTCTGATCTCAGTTGACTCGGACTGAGCAGCGATTTCTGATAACAGAGACATAAAACATGTCAACAAACAGGTTCAGCTGAAGAGTGCCACCCATCTGGCTGTCATGAGAGTTCCTCACCTTTGTGTTTGTGCAGGAAGTCGATGCTCTTCTGCAAAATAGTGGACTTGTCCATCTTCCGGGTGTTGCCCGGCAACATGGTACCCAGCTCCTTGATAAGGACGTTGAACTGGTCTCTGCGTTTCTTCTCAGACTTGTTACGGGACACACTGTGGGTTTAGACACAATAAGAATAACAACACATTTCTATTGATAGCATACAGTAGCTTGGGCATTGGTCAAAGCTACATTAGCAATGCTGAATTATTGTGTGTTCTAAAAGACTACAACTGCGTTTATGTTGGGCAAATAAGCCACATCTCCATGAACTTAATTAGGAACATGGGACAATCTGATGTACCTCTACTTCATGATTTACAGTAGGTAGGTAAGGTAGGTTAATCTTTTATATAAAATCTTGCTTAGTGAAGCTTTAATCTTTCTTTGATTTGAACACACACCACAGGGATCTTACCGTTTTGCTTTGTCCTTTTCATCTTCTTCCATTAACCCATCAAAGATACTGCTCTCATCCCTGCAGAGCAAACAAACCAACGGGTGAAGAAGATCCTCTAATATTCATTCTCCAATGATCTTTAATGAACACTTTAATAAGTAAGTCTTTGATGAGTGAGATAAAAGCAGGAAGAAATAAAACTGAACACATAGACCTTAGACGCTGACTTTTATCTGGTGCTTAAACAGTTAGTTGATTGATCGATCAAAAATCTAACTGTGATAAACTAATTAAAATAAATTATTTATCTAATAAAAAACATCCCAGTAAATTGAATACATGGGGTTTTTGGACTGTTGGTCAGACAGAAAAAGGTGTTTTTGACATTTTATAGACTACACGATTAATAGAAATGAATCATAAAAACATTTGGCTCACCGGTCAATGCTCGACGTCATTTTGTATCCTGTTCAGGGTCGCAGTGTTGGAGAGGGGTCTTTTAATCGTGAGGTAGACATTTGTGAATGAACCTTTGAAGAAAAAGACCACATGAAATGACAACTTGCAACAGCTTCATCACCTCCCAGTGACTCAAAGTAGTAGACAAATTCAAATCTGATGGGAAAACTAAATCTTACCTTACTGACAGTACAGCCAGTCCCGTGAGAGGATGAGGAAGGTGCTGCTGGATGAAGGCAGGGTCTGGCTGGATACGCTGTGGTGGTGGAGCTCTGTGAGTCTTGGAGGAGGAGAGTCACTCAAAGTTTCCTCGATAAGTGGGCAGAAAGTTGACGAGAGGTCTTCAATGAGCTGAGTTTTTCGTCTGCTTCGGGTGTGAGTGTGGCACATGGCAGCAACATCTGAGTCTATAAGAGGTTAAAAAAAACACATGTTGTCATTGGTGAAGTGTAATATCTCATTTTGTAATCTTATCAATTTGCCCACATAGCAAGATCAAAGAGAGCATGGTGTTGTGGTAACCCTCCAGTATAGAGTGTTGATATTATAACATAATAAATACTAATCAATGTACTCAGTATATCACTTGTATGTATATCTAATATGAGGATTACATGAATGGAGAAGATTGTGTTATGTTTTAGTATATAATCAGTAAAACCATAAAGTTTTTAAAAAATGCAGTCTAAGAAGGCCCTGTTCTATTGGGATCAGAGAACAGGCCTGAAAATGTCTCGGGATGGAAGACATCAGTGTCAGACACAGTCAGGCGCGGGCCTGAGCAGGTGCCCACATTCCAGAGACATGAGATCATGCACAGGCCCCAGCATGTGCCCGGATCCAGACATATTGGAGTCAGAAAACACGGGGCCTGGACACTGTAAATGGTAAAAAAATATACCATTATTTACAATGAGATGATTGGCTGTTTTTAGAAAATAGGTGTAGAAACTGCTATGCTCCACCTAAAGAGGCAGAATTAGTTGGCCTTTAAAAGAACGTGTGCAGACAGTCTCTCTTCAGTTGCTTTCCAGAAACCAACTCGGGTTTATCTCTGTATTGAAGAATAAACTCTATGCATCAACCTCTGACTGTTTCCAGTGAATACTTTGAAACTTTATGAGACTCCAATAGCAGGACAACAGTGTTGAAGACTAAATGTTGGTGAGGGGGTCTGGACTTCTCCAATCCAACAATGGCAAAATATGATCTTACTAAAACCCTGCTGCAAATGTACTGTATGTAAAGTTTAAGGTTCAAGCATTACAGTAATTGTTTAATTGCAGCTGTTTTACAGTATGCTTCTGTGCTATTTGCCTCCTACTTGTTTGCCTCAAATTTATTCAGCAACTGATTTTGGTGTATGGTCTTGGGAAAAATTATACACCATCTCAGAGCAGCTGCCATGTTTTTCCAGTGTAAAAATTGGAAACAGCCAATGCCAGCCGAGCAAGTGGAACATTCATCCATTCAGGTGTATGAAGGGAATAATGTATTGGAGTGACATTTTAATTTAAAATATGCAGTGATATAGTGAAATATATCATATGAAATATATATTATATATTCAGCCATGTTAGCAGCATGGCTCTAGAGCCTGCATGTCAGTCCACCACTTTGGTCCAGACTGAAATATATCAACAACTATTAGATAAGATTACTATAAAATGTTGTACAGACATTTATGGTGCCCAGAGGATGAATCCTAATGAGTCTGGTCTGGTGTACCCTCTGACTTTTCCTCTAGTGCCACCACAAGGTTTTGTGTGAAATGTCTCAACTACTATTGGATGGATTGCCATGACATTTAGTAGAGACGTCCCCTCAGGATGAATTGCAGTCACTTTGGTGAAACTTTAATTTATGCCAAAATACCTGCAAAAATTTGCCATGGAAATAGTTTGATATGATATGAGACTAAGATCTTAACAGCAGTTCATTCTCTGCCATAACATCCAAATAAAAGGTATCATACTCTGCTCTGCACTATTCTGTACAGCAGGGCGATAGAACAGAATTTTCTTATTGTCACCCACCTCAACTGGCGATAGTCAGTGAACAATGAATGAAGCCCCATTTTGTGGATTTCATTGCAACTACTGATGGTGCACATATAATGCTTTTAATGTCAAACTATTGCCTCATGTTTGATCCCCCGAATGCTGATGTGTCAGATAAAAGCACCTATCTTGATTTAAATCAGCCAAAAAAAACAAAAAACATCTACAGTCATAGATTCAGCCCATCGCTGACAGCCAATGTATTCTTCCTATCGTCCAGCTCCACTATTCTCTTTGCGCAGGTAGGCCTACAATAGATTGTCAAATTAAAATGAGGAAGCCCGCTGGGTCTCTAGCCTAAATATTTGACCCATTTATTTCATGAACCAGTTACCGTCAGAACCTGTGTGGGAGGTTCTCTCACCATAATGACCTATTTGCATTGGTGAGAAAGTCCCTCCAGTGTTACTCTCCATGTACCCACACGTGACCTTTCCATTCATACCAACAAATGTTGTAGTTTTTCATATTTGAGGGATTTATACTAAAGTCATATTAGCTAATATATATATACAAAAAGAGTTTAATTGAGGTCTGTTACTGTGAGCAGCATTTGTTAAGCCTAACAGCATAAAACACACCTGCACTTATTGATATAACCACCCTTTCATGTCCAAGGGAAGTCCCTAAAATACCAAACCAAGCCACCACACAAGTTTCTTGATTTAATTTTATCATTTCTGCTTTGTTTAGTTCTTTTCATATTTAATAGCACCTAGGACTACTAATCCCAAGCAATAAAATAAAAAATGTTTTCAAAAGACAGTATCATAAAGATAATAAATTAATAGAATAAAATACATTTAAAAAGTGACTTTTGGGATTTGATGATGAATATGGTGAATACGTTTAAATTCATCATGAACAATTAACCAAGGATCACAGTCTTTTTCAGAGGTTTTCAAAGTGGGAGGCGGGGCTCAACAGGGGGGCTCCAAACAGTTTCAGGGGAGGCTCAGTGAATGGAAGAGAAAACATATTACAATATTAGGCTATCTTGGCTCAATTGTTGAGTGTCTATGGCATCAAATAACATGATAATGATCCCATAGGCATCCAGGAATTAAGCAAAACTAAGCAAGTAAACTAAGGGTGGGTGAGGGGGCGCCTTTTTCCAAGCTTTGTCTGAAGGGAAGCCCATAGTCTCAGACTTTGAAAACCCCTGCTCTATTTAATGGCAACACACATGTGCAAGGAAAACCCCAGTCAGCAGCACTTATGTTATTGTTATAAAAATTTGTATTGAGGCTTTAATGAACTTACTGCAGGGTTCATCAAAACAATGAAAGGAAGTCAGCAAGGACTGTGAGTATTTACACCTTCATGCTAAGACACGCAAGGGAAAAAATGACAGTAAGAGGAGGAGTAGGCTTTATCATGGGCCACTGACTCTCAGCTATGCAGTGTTATTTTACTGCTCAATGCATGTCACTCTTTTGACACAAATACGTCACAGAGAATGGGTGCCTTATCTAAGATTACTGTTTTGTCAACACAAGTGGCCAACTACACTTTGCGGAACTATAAAGGGAGTGGAGGGTTGTAATAAAGAGCTTAGTGCTTATTGAAAAACACAAGCAGAGAGCATTGCATTTATGCTCTAAAGCATCTTGAAAACAGTTAAGCTGACTGGAACGCAGACCAAGACTGAAAAAAGGCAAAAAGAAACACTGGATGCCAGAAAATCCAAAAAAGACATGAAGTGATATGAAAGCAAAATAAGAGGAGGAAGGAAAATGTTAACCACCGACACTAGTGTATCAGCAGTGATTGCAGCAGTAGCTGCAGCGCAGAGCGAGCGTTGTGTAAGCGGGAGAGCAGAGGTTGTATAACTGTGATGTCATCTGTGCTTCACTGACCTGCTGGCCCAATGACCTACTTTCCTCCTCCTCCGATCTAACTTAATCACAGCTCCACAGGCAACACCTTCCTGTTCTTACCAATAACACTACACTCCCTGTCAACACGAATCCTTTAAAAAAACAACAAAAAAACAACAAAAAAACAACTGCTCACACCTTCACAAAAGGTGTGAGCAGGGAATCGCACCATCTGCATATCATATTTCCTCATTTCATCACATGATATGCAAAGGCGTCCTGGTGTTCCCCAAGCCTCAGCGGGCACAGACGTCAAGGAAAAAAACGTTGCAGACGTGTAAAGGTGTTGAATTTTCAACAGCCAATTATCAGTTTTTAATAATGTCAACCATGTAGACTAGCATACGTATTCAAATTAACACACCTCACACATGCAGAAGTATTTTTCACCCTGAAACACATCAAGTCACAGACTGAAAACACTCATCATCATTTTTCTATTGCTCACACAGCATTGTTGAATGTCTGTTGAGAGAGTGTGTGTGTATGTGGGTGTGTGCACATACACTCAGATGTAGGGCAGCAGAGCTCTGAGGATATGAGTCACTCTGAAGTGGATCTATGGCGCCGCTCGTCACGCATCCCCGCCACACCCCGCACTCAGATGCCAGCACAGCAACAGTGCCAATGGGCAACACCATAGCAACCGGCCTCACCGTGCAGAATGAAAATAGCCTGGCTGAATTCCTCCACAGCTGATACTCCCTCCATCATACATTGAGAATTATTAGACTATAGAGTGTGTGATCTGTGGATGTGAACCACTGTGACAGGTCGACCCGTGAAGCACTGCAGCAACACATGCATCATGTAAACATTACTGTGTTATTTCATTCTGCATCACTCAGAGGAAGCCAATCAAAAGCAATCCCTCCCATTCTTATTGTACTATGAAGCAGATTTTCTCCATCAGGGAGAGTGCTTTTACTATTAAATTAGGGGACATGGCTAACTGAACAGAAAAAAGATGAGGTAACAAAAGGAATGAAAGAGACAATACAGCAGAGCTAAATAGCTCTCCCTTATGAATCAGTAAGCTCAGAAATTCAAATAAGAGGTGACAAATTAAATGTAGCCAGTGATGAAAATCCAAATGTAAACCAAAGACCAGTAATCAATATCCACCAGGGACACAGCTTGTACTTTTATGCTCCACCAGACAGGATAATATCACTGCATATTAGAATACCGCTCTAATGAGGGAAACTACTTCATATGCAAAGGTTGGAGCAGCAGTCCTCAAAATGAGTCTCCAGCCAGCATGCTAGTGGCTATGTAAGGTTGCACTTGGGCACAGCGGTGCGTTGAGTTAAATGCTAATGCTAGCATGGCAACATGTTCACAGTGACAATGTTTACCATGTTCACCTAGTTAGATAGCATGCTAAATTTTGACTTGATGATGGTGTTGGATGAAAAGTCAGGGGATCAATGTTTTTACAATTCATCCTCTGGGGAACATGAATGTCTGTGTGGCAAGACAATCCATGGATGGCAATCCATTCAATAGTTATCAAGATATTTCAGTTCAGACAGATGTTGCCATCCCTGGATCCTTGTCCCTATTATAGCTAAAAACTATGTTTGTATACACATATACACATACAAAGTTGACAGTGAAACAAATTGAGTATATTGGTATACTCAACCAGTTTGGTTACCCAAGTTATGAGTTATCACTGCTTCAGATCAGGTGGCCTATTGGTCTTGCTGGGGTTTTTGTTGAACACCTCATAGGAGGCGAGCTGCAGACAGAGCTCACAAATCAAGTAGCTGTTGAGTCAACTTGAATGCTCTTCCATGCCTTCACAAACTGAATCTGAGGACTGTCTAGATTCTTTCATTTCAGTGGAAAAAATAATGGAACTTTCCTAGTACAAAGCCCTATATTATTTGCAGTGTTTTGCAGTGCTTCAAAAAGATTTCTCAATAGAGCTAATCAAAACAGTCACCAATTCATTGACTGATAATTTTAAGCACTAGTGTTTAAATTCCCTATAATACCTTAAATTATCCAATATTATTGTTACATTTTTCAAAAAGGGACATTTTTCTGGAACTTTAACCCATCTGCAGACAGTACTGGCTGGTAGGTCTTGTCTCACATGGCTAGGTAAACTCTGGTGCCATAGCAACCCTTATGTTTTCTTCATCATCCACGTCACATCCTGACATCTGAGAGCAGGGGATTTATGAACCCTCAATGATCCCAGGTGTCCCAACATACAGCTTTTTTCATAGCAAGACTGTTAAATTTAGTTAACCATTTAAAACTCACTGGCACTGGTGCATGTCACTTTGTATACCGTACAACAAAACAGATTTGGTACTCAGGTTAGTAGCAAATAAGGAGGAGGGGGGTGTTCTTTCTTATTTTGCTCCAAGTGTTGGGAACTATCTAGGATAATATTATTCAGTTTTTAACAGCCGGCAAACAACAGACTCACTGCCAAGGAGGTCACACAAATCGACAGAAGCACATCAACGAATAATTTGCTCAGTCACACATCCTGTCTGAGGCAGCACCAAGGCCTGCTCATCCTCGTGGCATCCATACAGCAATCAAAGCTGTGATTCCCTCAGTTTACAGCCAGAGATGTTTCCCCATGACTGGGATGTGAGATGCAACTGAGGATGGTTTTAATAATGTCATGGTCATTTGGTAAAATCCTCAACACAAGCGTATCAACACTGCCCACAATACTGCTGCACAGTTGTACCAACCAAACCCTCAACGCTGGGCAGCCAGCTGTGTTTCCACTCAATGCACACACATCCACAGTCCCAGCCGCACAAAAGGAGCCTTTGTTTTGCATTTTCTCCCTGCAGCCCACAGACAGGAATGTTTGAGAGGCAAGCAGCAGTGGTTGGCAGGGGCCCCTCGACTGCTGCTGGCCTCCTGTCCCAGCGGAGCAGGAACTCAGCCAGGGGCCTCATGCCGATGCCAAGTGGGTCACTGGAGTTCAGAAGGACGACTGGCAGCATAAGAGAAGCAATCAAGAATGACTATAGACCTGCAGCCCTGATCAAAATATACGATTGACATGTGAGCACCAACACTTAATCTGCTATATGAACACTAATTATGCTTACCAGCCAACCACTCACATAAGAATCAACATTTAGGTCCCACAATATACAGAAGTAGTGCTCTAAGCAAGCTGAACCATTAGAAACTGAAATAGCTGATACAGTTACTTGACTTTGCTCTATGTAAGCATATGGCCTTGTCCTTACCCAGAAGACTTTGCACCACATTATGTTATACTCTACAGATTAATGTGTCAAGGCACGCCCAGCCTACTTTGTCCAGGACAAAATCACACTTTATTGACTGAAGTTAATCCCAGGTAAAGAGAGCTCTTCCATAGTCTTAAATTAAACATGATTCGTCATGCAGAATTCCCTGATACAGGATCTGATAACCTTATAAAAGCCCATATAGACACGAAATGTAGTAAATGCTTTTACTTGTTGGTATTGTTGCGGAAACAAGTAGTCACTTAATCGACAACTTTAATAACTGATCAATCATTGTAATTTAAATATATCTATTATTGTAAATTGAATGAGTGTTTGACGGTTGGTTGAACAAACAAGTCAAACAACTTTGAAGGCATCCCCTTGGGCTCTGAGGAACTGCGATGGCCATTTTTCACAATCTTTTGACTATTTTGCAGACAAAACGTGTTGTTGCTGTAAATCAATAATGAAAATCATTGTTAGTTACAGCCGCAGTTATAGCGTCATGTTTGAAAAGAACTCCAAATTACTTTTCAAGAAATGTCATGCTGCCTACTTCCAGAATATTTGCTACACTGCTGTACAGACACATACAGGTCACTCTAGTGTTTCACTGCAGCATTGTCAGTTTAACAACTCTCCCTTCTTTGTAATATTAAACTGTTGACAGGTTAATACGAGGTATGTTTAACACCCAGGTCAAGATTATATAAAAAGAGATGTTTGGTTCAGGTTTAGATATTGGGTAGAAAAAGATATATTTAGATTATATATTAAGTTATCCAAATTTAGCCTTTCTTGTACTTAACCTTGGGACTTGGGCAAACAAGCACACACACACAGCTAGCAAAAACACAGCGATATTAGCAATACAAGCTCATCAAGAGTATCAGCAGATGCAGTGAAAGAACACTAAACCACTTTTAATAGCAGCATCTTATCATGAGGAAATTATTTGAAATGGTCTGGTGAGTCAGTCTACACCATTTCAATTTCATACGCATAATACTCCGGAGAAACAATGACTGTAGATCAAAAATAGACTGAACATGGATCAATAATGTATCTATAATAGCTCCTGATGAAGTAGGCTTCAAAAGACTTAATTAGCCAAGAGTGTCCATCTCCTAATCTGACTGACCCTAACACAGCCCACTGCCGCAACCAAGATCAAACTTCATTAGGTGAAGTCCAAGATGTCTTATCTTTTGTCTTTTAGTGATGGTTTATTAAGGACCCGCTTCACCTCATGACGGTTGAGTCTGTAGGCAACTCTGAATTCATCACCTGTTCAACAAATAGAGAAAAGCTACATTTATGAATGAGAGGCTTGGAGCTAAGAAACTCACATTACTGAATCAGAACTAAAACATCTGGGTCATCGTGAGCCTCCCACAGCCTGGCAAAAAAAAAGAGAACAATTCTGAACACACACACACACACACACACACACACACACACACACACACACACGTCTCTTGGATTCATTCACAACCCGAGCCCCTGGCCATCAGCTGGGAAGGAAGGGGGTCTACTTCCTAAACATAAGCATCTGCTCCTAGAAGTGTATTAAAAAGAGGTGCTTAAGTTGTGTGTGCGCGTGTGCGCACACACGCGCACCGGAACTTGGATACTTTATAACCCCTGTCATGATAAAGGACTTACAATAAAATGGTGTTAATATGCTACTTATGATAATATTCTGGTCTCATACTACAATACCATTTGTATGAAGGAGTCCTGCCATACTCTTACAACACACTGTATGTGTTCTTAATTTATTGGGACTTCGAATATCAACATAAAGAAATTCTCACACTGAAGTGAAATGACTGAATACCAGTATTTATTAGTCAACTCAAGGTTATAAAGTGCTGATTTTATCCAAACAAATGTCCAAAAACCCCAAAATATTCTATTTGTCCTTACATATGAGAGGCTGGAACTGGAAAATGTTTCTCATTTTTGTCTTGATAAATGACTTAAACAATTATTTATTAGCAAAAGTGACGGATCAATGAATCAACTCATTGTGTAAGCACTAAATGAATGCATGTTCCAGTAGACTTCTGTAATTCTGTAGGCCAAGTTGCCAGTCTCTCATTGCAGGCTCTTTAGGCTCTTTTGAATGACAACAATCCCCACATCACATCTTTTGTTAAAACAATCAGTTGCAATCAAATGTCAAATGTATTTACTAATGCCCAAGCTGAAGAGCTCCCACCGGCGACAGTGATGCACTTCTACCCCCATCACTTTTTAGGGAAAACCCAATAGACTTGACCCATTTTTGTTTGATCATAGTAAAATCAGATATCATCATTCTAAGACAGTATTCGACTGCCCCTGATCTCCATGTAGGTCAACGTTTTTTTCATTTTAACAAGAAACAACTACTCTCTGAAAAACACTGAGAAAATGTTCATTGTCTTGTGTATATTTAAAGGTGACACATATCCTGTACATTTAGATTTATTTCACTTAAATGATGACTATACTGTAATAAAACCAAGACACTACACACTGTTCCCTTCTATATATGAGTTAGACTGGACATTTTACCTACACACAGGTTGTTGTGTCTGGTTTTGAGTCAAAAGCCAGTGTTCATGCAGATGAAGTATTCCCAATTAACATTACTGGCTCCACATTGTGACCACTCAGTCACATTTGCTGACTTTTAACAGCTATGCAAAATATTTTTGTTGCACAAACCTGTTTAAATCTCTTACATTATTTCATATATATCCTTTTTATACGGTCTGCCTGCGATTGTATTAGGAAATGTATGATTTTGATTGTGTGTGTGTCTGTGTGCAATACTGTGCATCCAAATATGTTGTCCAGTCTTAATATATATTATGGAGTGGAATTCAGCTATTAGATCAGTAACCAATTTTCGCTAATTTAACATCAAACCACGTCGCCTCGTTAGCTAGCATTACCGTATAATGGTTGCACGTACGGAGACAAACTAAAAGACATGTGTCATTTGTCAAGTAATGGAACATTATTTTAATAATTTGGTTGGTGATAAAGTGTGTGAGACCACGCAAAGAAATAACTGCTGACTAAGTCTGTGAAGAGAGGAGGAGAGGAGTCTTCGAGAGGAGGAATCCGCTCAGCTCTCAGAGAAAGGTCAATCTGAGAAAAAACATTGTATTTTCACTTTTTCATAGTATGGTTTAGAAATGTTTATTATGTTTTATGTTATGTCTGGCCACTATCACTCGTGGATAGATTTTGAGGATAATACTTGTATTATTATATCTCAATATAGCTTATGCCATAAAACTCTATTACATCTTGTCTATCTACACATTAAAAACACATAAAGGGGTCATACAGGTGCACTGGGTGACCTATTCCTGCATTACAATGAACATGGTCAGTGTACTTCCTGGTGTCTGGAGGTGTGTTTCACGTCAGCTCTGTAACAAATAAACTCTGCTGTGATTGGCTATCGAAGTAAATACAAATTATATTGTGCTTCATTAGATCATAGGAAATTCTGCAACAGTGTTAAAAGAGCAAGCACAGCTGTCTAATAAAGCCAGCTTTGACAGATTATCTCACAACAAAAAAATCATGCATTTCAACAGGCAATATATCCCAACAAACAGCATTAATTGGGGTGAGTGGCGCAGACTGCAGACCAAATATTGGTGCCACCAAATAATCTGCTGCAGGGCCGGGAGCGGGAAACGTCAGTCTGTAGCCATAACAAGGCTCTGCTGGTGAAGTCAGCATATTAAATGGCTGTCATGGCAAAGTCGCATGCTGTCTCCTAAATCTGCAGGCAATAACATCAAGACGAAGAAATAGCTAAATGTAGTTGATATCGAACACTGAAGTACTACATAAGTAACTGTGTCACTGTTGCGTAACTTATCAAACTCTGCTTTCAATAACAACCTCAAGTGTGTGACCCCATCATCATTCAGGGCCTCTAATCAATTTAAAAACCCTCTGCTATCCCTTTACCTTTTACAGCGATAAGTAACAGGGACTCAACTGCAGGAGACTCCAGATGACGTCAAAGCCAGGGTCCCCTCTGGCAAAGACAGTGTCAAGTCTTTAACCCCATAATAGCAGGTCCAGCAGACTGTAGCAAACACATGGCCCACTTTGACTAATGAAATCAGTTATATATGCCAGAAAAGTAACATGAAAACCTTGTACCATGTAGCATGTGAAATTTCTCACTGATGTCTGTAGGAAGATAACCCTGAGGTAATGACGCTATATAGAAGTCATCCTTGAGACACTGAGAATGTACAGTTAAGCCACTGTACCAAGCCCAAAGCCTTGACGATTACACAGCCATTGAGTCAACGTTTTTCTCCATCTGAGCTGCAGAAGCAAAACACATAATCTGCATTATAGATATAGATATAATGTAATCTGTATGTGTGCCCCCCTCCCATCTGATGGTGTTGTCAGTCCCACCCCCTCCTCTGTTTAAAGAAAACCAACTTGCCAGTGCTCTGTGGCCAGGTTTGCCCACTATTTTATCAGAACTACAGTATATAATACACAAAACACGTATAAATTGTAAATGTGTATGCAGTTTAGGTTTGATAATAAACTTGGAGAAACATCTGGAGTTAGGTTAGCCTACATTAGAAAAAACATCAAATCTGAGTTGTCATCCAAGCTTTGAAACATGAACCTGAGAGATTTAATACAGCCATTTATGTCTATTTGTCTCAGTAAATGATGACAAACACTCCATATTTGAAAATACAAAAGACTATTCTGATGACATTTTTAGGAACCAAATTAAAACTTTTTTTCACAACATGAATAACAGCCATTACTTTTAACCCTTTGTGTCATATGCATGTTGCAGGTTCACAAATATGACATGTTTGATCCCCATATCAGACTGCATAACTAATCATCTAGCCCATGTCATCTTATCAGGTATGATCCAGGTCCAAGTCACCTCTCAGACAACACACAGCATGGTTGAGACACTTCTGGACAAGCCGGACATGTACAACAGCAAATGAATATAGATGAAGTGACTATTTGATCAATTTCATATCTGTTGAATGCAGAGCAGCAGAACAGATACATGCGAAAACAAGACAGGAGAGAAACGCAGCTGCCACAGATCTATTATTTAACACCGGGGGAAAACAGACATACCCTTAAAAAGAGGCAGTAGATGTGGAAAAGACTGTGCCGGTGAGGTGTGTACGGTTGTCAAGAATGTTCAGTCCGCTGAACTAAAGCCAGCCTTGAAGTGACAAACCCAGGTACAGCACATCTATCTGTCTATCTCCCGGTGATGCCGGCCGGCAAACCGGGCAGTGATTGCTACAAGGCTAACGCCACCTAGCTTGCTTGCTAACGTCAATTACAGCAACAAAACAACAGCTTTATAGTTTGCCACACTTACTGCGACATATGACACACACTGTCAAGGCACCTTTATCCGTGACAAATTAGACTGCCGTTTTTTTCCCGCTGACTAATGACTTTAAAATGTAAATGTGGCGAGCGTTCAACTCGCCTGCAACACTGTACTCTATGTATGTATGTATGTATGTATGTCAACCCACTTTTAGCTGGCGCTAGCTAGCCTAACATGCAGCATTAGATAAGAATGTGGGTCACCGGGCCTTTGGCCAGTCTCTGTCACCAAACAAGCACAAGCAAAACTGTTCCGTTTGCAGCTTTACGTGTGCCAATAATATACGGACAGGCAGCACATATAAGCGATAAAAAATACGGCGCGGAGTTCGCCGATAGAGATGTCACACTTACCCCGAACAGTCTCCCCTTTCATCGGGATATCCCTGCACCCAGTGGCGCTGCTGACGGTTGACTGCGCAGGGCTGAGGCAGGCTGACTGGAGTTAGAGCTGGAGCCAAAAGGGCCTACCGCTGTACTCCAGATAACACACATGCCTGGTTAGAGGGAGGTGATCGACATCCAGGTTTAGTTAGATTACCTGGATTGGACAGTGGTCAGTCACACTCAGGTACCTGTGTTATGTACTGTTATTGGATAGTTATTGTGTTGTTGTTACAGTGTAGCTAAAATATGTCAAATTAAATTGAACCACTTGTGGAAGCTCAACATTTAAATGTATTTTTTCCCCTTCTTTAGGCATATAAATAATGTCTGGCTGTATTTAAAAAATAAAAAAAAAACCTCTACATAGGCCTACTATGGCCTGAATGCCTGATTGGCCCCATTACTGTAAATACTGTTTCTTAGAGTACTCTTCAAAAGCGCTGTGTCCCATATTCTTTCTAAATCCCATTTAGAAGATATTTTATAGCTTATAGGTTTATAATGCAATATCTTATAATAGTTATCTGACCATTTGGTATACCAGACAGACAGGTATTGTGAGCCTGTGGATTTTGCATAGAGTTTGTGTGTTTTTGTATTTATTGGGGGTTTTTTGTTTATTGTTTTCAGTGGGGACACAAATGAATTCGGAATAGAGAAATACTGTGTTGTACAGTGTACTTCTCCTCTCTGCTCTTTGAACGAGTGTTATTGGTTTAATTGGCCATCAGGCTGTTTTAACATTTTCCCCCCATCTCCAGCGTGGTACTCGTTACCATGGCAACAGCCAAAGTAGCAAAATGTGCAATGCCATTTTTGGCCACATTGATGGAGTCAATACGCAAGTGGCGCTGTTTCGACATTTAGGCGAGGGAGAGATTAAAAAGATGAATTTGATTGTCATACCGTATAAGGAAAAAGTGTCAAACTATGCTAATTGAATGCCCTTATTATCTGTTAGAACGTACATTATCATTATTTTGTCCATTTATTCTTTCCATAGTGAAGATGCAGGGACAGAGGTTTTGTTTACCACCTCTGTATTCACTGATTGCATTAAATGATTTGCATTCATCCGGTGGTTCTTCCGCAAGCCTCTCTTGCAAACAGGTCCACATGTCCACCTTAAAATATTAATTTTACGTCATGGATTTAGGTGGCAGCAAATCGGCAGAGGCAATGTAGATGCAGCAAAGAGAAAATTACTAAATAACCTAATTATTTATTTCGGGTATAGTAATAAAAACTGTCCTAAAATATGAAGCCTGCAAATGATTATTATATGATTTCATGCCCACGTGTTCTTACCTCCCTGGAAGGATGCCAAATTGGTCAGAAATATTTTTCTATTACTCCAGTTGAGACACAATATTCTTCATTCAAACTGCCAACAATGCTGCTCTTGCTACATTGAGTGCTCACAGGAAACAATTTCAAAGTCAGCCTGTACACATTATTGATTGTTGATAAGTTCAACCTGAAGTGTTGCAGTAATGTTTCATTTTATTGAGTTGGCCAGAGGTCCTGTGGTATTTTACACAGTAGCTCATTCTGTTATAAAACCCAAAGGCCCTCAATTAAAGCTTTACTGTGAAAACGCATATATTTATTGTTTGTGGTGAAATCACTATTTGTGGCTGGAAATAAACACACTGCTTCTTGGATCCACCCTGAGGACATTGAGACACAGCCAAAAATATTTTGTTCACATTCAGTGTGGTGTGTGTGGTGCAGCTCAACCATTAAATAATTCCTGCCATGTTGTACCGATACAGAGAGTGACACACAGAATACTAATCATTTAACTCTCTTGAACCTTTCTGTACCTGTTTGGAACTGTGTTTATATCTGTTATCTTTCCAAGCAAAACGCACATGTCAGAGTTTTTTAGGGTGTCAGATTGATGTCAGAATTATCATACAATCAGTTGAGGAATCTGACTACCTCAGCATGAACCTAACAAATCTACACCTTTTAGGATTCATCTTCTTATCATGCCTGTAAAGCTGATCCATACTATAAAAGGCTAATGAACACATATTTAAACCAACTGTAAGCCATGGATAAAAACATTCATTTGCTTCTCCCTATCTTGTCTCATATATCAATATAACTGAAACCACCTTGGATTTTTAGTGGTACAAAGAAAGCTCAGCTTTATCTGGTTGATAATGGTGACATCTACTGTTGATAACAGTAATTACATATTCAGGATAGAAAATAACATTTTAAGGAAGAAAGCAAAAGGAAAAATAATTTGTAAATTTAAAAATGTAGAAAAACTAAAACTACCAAAGCAATCTCACATCTGTTATTTTCACGAGTCTGTTTGAATTAATTTAACTCTGTGTTGAGGAGAATTCTCAGTGTTGTGGGGGTTGTAGTTTTATTATGAGTCTATGAGAGGTTGCATTTGAGTTTTATAAATAAGGGTGTTTAACTAGCTTTATTCCTTTTTTTTTTTTAAATAACAAGGTATGATTGGTTAGTTAGGCTTGTCAATTTCTGATCATCATTATCTCTCATGTAAAACCAACTAATAGTGTCAAAAGACATGATCAGTCGAAATATTCCTAATATTCTTGCATGAGTTTATGGCTTTGAATGACAGGACACAAACAAATTAAAAGGGTGCAGTTTTTATATTATCTTAGTTACGATCATTGAAAACTGTACTTAGAAAATATATATATGTTTTTATGTCAAATAAAATTGAGGTTGTATGCATCTGCATTAATTCATGCATACGGTAAATGTTTCACTCTTTTTCCAAATGCAGTGAAAGCTTATTCATAATATGTAGCAAATCAAATGTACACAACTACCCCCAACCACATTATAGCAGTTTTAATGCAAATGACACACATATATAACACAAAATAAAATCTGGACAAATGAATAGTATTTTAATCATATTCTTTGTGTACATTCAGACATCACTATACGGCAGTGGCAGAGGGCTGTGGTTGAAGTCTGGATCACTCAGTCGTGGTGCAGCGGATCGGGTCTCAGGGTCTGTGTTGTCTCTGTGCACTAAGCTTCAGATGTGGAGACTCTACGACACATTAATACACATGATGATTACAAGAACAAATACACGTCTCTAATACTCCTTACAATCCTAACAATCACTGCCATTAGGATAATGACAGGAACTTCAGTGGCAATTAGGGACTGTATGAAAATTAATATTAATATTGTCTTTGGACCTTCTGCTGAAAGTTCAACAATCTCTCCCCCCAATATCTCAAAAAAATATTTAATTGGTATTTAACTCACTCAACCGTTAATAAATAAAAGAGGTATTTTAAACCTTAATTTTGTCACAACACACGAGAAGTTAAAAAGGAAACCTTTAAAAAATAGCACGCTGTTTGGAAGGATTTGTAATAACTAAAAAGATCCGAGTGTATTTCATGTTTCTTAAAAACTGACATAGTGGGTCAGGGTGTGAACCATGGTTCATGGTGCACATGAAAGTTATCTCTGTCATACTATTTCATTGTATCTTTTTGCGTAATATTACAAGGAAAGGCTGAAACAAAATAAAAAATGTAAGTGGGGTAAGAAAAAAAAGAAAGACTATTCTCTGCCTTCCTGTAACCAAAAGAAAAATTATAATACCCTCCCATTTTTCCAACCCCCCCACTCCCCCCCCAATAATTTTCATACAGTCCCTTAAGCTTTCAAACATCATTGTAACATGTCTATTTAAGACTGCGTCCATGGATGTTGAGTTGCCAAAAAGAGTATTACCTTTAATTTACTCATATTCTAAGGATCGTCTTCCATTTCGTGGCTGTAAGTGCAAACAAAAATTCATTGAATGTTTATCATATTAACCAGGGGAATTTTCTTTTTCCTTTTATTTTCTGACGTAAACATGTTCATACCCGATAGAGGAAGTATCCTCTGCTCTGGATTCCCCCAGGTCCCTGGATTTTGGCCTGTATAGACACAAAAACCACACAATTGAACTTGAATAGAAGAATACCCCCGTCTTATTTGCCATTTTTGTCGGTGTTGCTACAACTCTCCTCCAACAGCAAAAGCCGGCAGCACTCACTCAGCCATTCACATCTGGATTTTCCAAAACAAACACTCTCCACGTTTCTCACTCACAGTTCCTCTGTGTCCACTTTGTGAATGTCAGCGCATGATAGCAATGAGAGATAAGTTCACCTGTCAGCTGCACTAATTTTAGACCATAATTACTCGCAGCTTGGGAAAGAACAACTAATGTAGACGGAGCTCGTACAGGGAGTGGGGAGAGCATTATTGACATGTGAGCTCAGGAAGGGGAAAACACACGTTGTAGCATATACATTTCAATATCAACATTTGCTACATTCATCGGCTTTTTCTATGTTTTCAACCAACAATCCTATTGCAGTTGAGACGTCTGAATACAAAGATGTCACACAAAATAGGATTTCATGTCAGAACAAAAACAATGTATTTGTTTTCAATATCTTTGTTTTATCAATCAGTGGCTGTAAAGCAAAAACAAAATAAGTGGAGAGTGAAAGGAGAACTGACATGGGTGGTACATACGCGCTTTGAGAGTCCTCTCTCTCTTCTCGTATGGAGTTGAGAAACAACAGAGGGTGCAACAGAGGGGTCTGACAAACACACACAAACACACAGGTAGAGCCAGACACACAGACATGAATAAAGAAAGTACAAAAGTAGAATATGGAGTCTTCAGAGACTTCTCTCTCATAAAAACAGACAAGAACATGCAACACAGAAATGCGAACATAATACAAATGCTTCCTCAGTGCAGCAACTTCTCCATTGCAGCCTCAGCATCAGTGTTTTGATAAACACATCACATTCTGCATTATTCACATACCGGTGATGGAGGGGCAGAGGGCAAAATAGCTTCATATTTCATATAAGAAATATAGCTTGTTGTGGCAAGTGAACGTGCATCATGGGATGTTTTGTGGGGTTCTAGGTTTCAATGAGCACAAATGCACATAAAGGACAATGAACACAATGCATGTAAATAATCATAGCTTATTTCTGATGCCAAACAATGTAAACATTTCACTCTACTTTTATCACAGCTGCAAAGATACAGCCCTCTTTTGTAGTTTTAGCTGACACATAAAAACATCAGGAAGGATCATATTTAGCCATCAAAATGTACTTTAATATCTATATTGTATCGGTATATTATGTTTCTGCAGCGTTTGCAACTTTTCCCTTGTGTGTTGATTGACACTTGTGTTGTCCATTGTGAACAACAGTTTATGAGAACAAGCACCTGACATGCAGGGCACAGAACAAGGGAGACAAGCGCTAGGAGAAGATTTCATTTTACATTTGTGTATGAGGTCCGTCATAGTATTTGTCTTCATGCATACGTATACATTAGTGTCCATCTGTGGTGGTAAATGTGTACCTGCATGCGTTTTGGTTCGAGGAGTGAAGTGTGATTATTTGCACAGCTGGTGCTATTGCCTAACAATAGTTACAACACAACAGTGTGCTACATTCAG
Organism: Maccullochella peelii; assembly: GCA_002120245.1. Taxonomy (NCBI): domain Eukaryota; kingdom Metazoa; phylum Chordata; class Actinopteri; order Centrarchiformes; family Percichthyidae; genus Maccullochella; species Maccullochella peelii. Next base: position 85,184 of record LKNJ01000564.1, read on the forward strand.
TACCACACTCACACAAAATATGCAGGTCACATATAGCTATAAAACTATCTGAGGTGCCTTCTTTGGTCAAGCAGCATACTGTGCATACAGTGCAGATTTATCTTTTGACTTGCTTACCGCCCCCCGTGACAAGGCTGACCCTTGTGGTCTAGAGTAATCAAATAAAAACTGCACATACAGTGCATGATATTAAAAACGTAACAAACAAAAAAAACAACCCCACACACACATTCACAAGCAGGTACACGCAGACGCACACAATCCAACACAAATTTGTCATTAAATTTAATCTTATCACATGTGTCTGTGGGTCTAGTCTGACCATTTTAGGGAAAATAATAAGAAAAGAAAAAAAGTTGTATTTACCCTTTTACTATTTTCTCGCACTTTCAGCTCCTGAGAAGACAACAAAATGAGTCAACAATCAACGTTTCACTGTGCCCTTTCATATAACATCTAGTGTGACATAAATTATTTTTTGCTAGTATGGTGGCACTCCTCACGAAAATGTTTCTTCTGACACGTTCAATAAGAGATTAAGAACTATGAGGTACCTTTGACTTCTGAACCAGCATCAAGACACAGAGTTCTCCTAAGACATCAGATGCCTGGAAAAATGACCAGAGAGAAGAGCGACTGATAATAAAATAATAATAAATGTACTATAAACTTGTAATATGTGTGTAAAAGAAAAAGGACAAATCAGAGAGAATCACACCTCACTCACCCAAAACTTCAGGTCTGCAGAGAGGAAGGATGAGCACACAGCGTCTATCTGTGGAGCATCACAGAGGGTGAAGGACAGGCAGGAAGGATCAAGAAGAAGTAAGAATAAAACGTTGCTGCATACCTGGCTGAGTAACTGCCTCTGATCTGTTGTGGCTTGCTGAAGTTCTGCTGGAGCACCTTTTGTTTTCACACAACACAGAAACGCACAGTTGTATTATATATATATGTTATATAGGTATATTTACATCTGACAACACCAGTATGCTTTTATTGACAGAACAGTAATAATGCATGATGAGATTGTGCTGTTGAAGCTGCAGGTCAGCAGTGCCTCTGCTGTGTTGTGATGAGGAACAGCATCTCCTGACTGCTTAGCTGGCGCTCCGCTTCGACATGATTGCAGTGGATGTCTGTTAGCAGGGGTAGAAGCTTGGATATCTGCTTTTTAAATATTCACAATAAAAAAAAAAACAACCAGATTTCATCAACTCTTCTACTTTTTAGAATCTGACTAATCATGTTTCTACAAAGAAAATACGTCAACCGTACAGCACCACTGCACCAAAACTGATGTTTGTATCCCAGAGCTTGTGAGCCACTTTGACATCATGGGAGGAAGTGACGGTCAATCTACATCTATCATTAATCAAAAATCAATCATTTGTGATTTTGTGTCAGATGGTAGACACATCGAGTCAGAAGTTGCAAGACCAGAACAGGGTTCCTTGCTGCAAGTCTCTACCAAACTTTCTCTGCCAGTTTGACGTCACATCAGTGATGGATGGATAAAAAATCCTTTTAACATGAATCCTGATAGATTTTCAGAATATGGTTTTGATGAAAATACAGTATTTTCAAGCAAAATGAGAAACTATTTTCTATGTATCTATCAAAAATAACACGTATTTGCTATAGAAATATAGTTGGTATCATATCATTACTGCATATCAATCATATTATTTGAATTGTTGAATTACTAAAATGTTATTACTGATTTATAATTTTTTTTATTTATTCATTCTTCCTTAGGTGGTGAATTTCCAGATTTCCAGATTTCTTAAATTTGAGTACAAAGGGATAGATAATTATAATCTTTGTTTGGTTTATCTTATACTTTAGTACAATAATGTGTAGAACTGAGTGAAAAGATACAGTAGATAGACAGACAGATAGATAGATAGATAGATAGATAGATAGATAGATAGATAGATAGATAGATTACAGTACCCTTGCAAGACTTTTAGAGAGTTTTATTTGCCAAAAAGCTGAGGATAAAATAAATTAACAAGATAAAATAGTGTCTGACTTACTTTTGCAGACTGGGATGGTGAGGATGAGTAGTGCTGCCACGATGATGCTGGCCGTGCTGAGTGGACTCACGGCGCTGCTGCCGAGGCTGTGCAGGCTGCTGGCGGCTCCGCGCTGAGCCGGCTGGCTTTGGCTCTGGAAGGTCCTCATTTCCCTCTCTCGCTGGCCTTTCTTGTCTCTTTTGGTTCTGTCCGCTTGACTTCTTGCTCTTCTGAGAGTTTCTGTCTCACGTCAGACAAATATGAAGGCTCGTGTCACACACACACACCCTCCCGCGCGGACACTTGACTGCGTCATTAGAGCTCCGCACCGCGTGAAAAGTTATTGGATTTGATCAACAGGTTGGCTGAACGTGATGCTCCTTCAGGGAGAAATGAGCGGAGACGAAGTGATGCAAAATGAGAGTAAAGGTGAGTAAAGTGAGAACTCCAGCTGTTGACTATCAGAATATTATCAGGCAATGTTTCTTCAAACACCCGTTACTCATACTGCACTTCTTGGCTTAGTAGCTTAGAACACAAAGTATAATGCAAATCCACATTTGTGAAGGTTACACTGTTTCTGAGAGATTTGTTTACAAGCCTGTGATAGCCTATTTTTGTGGCTGTAGATTGTTTTGATGGATTGCATTATATTGCAATGTATTGATGTAATTTGAGGCAATTTCAATGCAGACAATTTCCACCAGACTATGTAGGCCTATTCTTGTGCCAAATGGTGTAATGGTAAAGTGAATATGAGGGCAGCAGCCTTAAGCCTTTAAGTAAACTGAATCAGCATTTCTTTACATTACACTAATCAAGATGTCCTAAATCACTACTTTTACTATTAATGTGAAAGTTGGAAGCAAAAATGGGAGAAATTGTGCACACATACACCAATCATAACCAGACTTTTCGATTTGAACTTTATGACTTTATTGTCCACTGCAAGGCAAGGCAAGCTTATTTGTATCGCTTTACATAAGACATAAAAGGGCACTGAGACAAGGTGAAAAAGAAAGAAAAGGAAACATAGAAAGACACTGATTTTAAAAGAGTAGAATAAAAAATAAGATACATTTGAATTAAACAGAATTACAGTGCAGTGCAGTCTATGAATAAATAGTGCCAAAGTTAATTTGAGAAATTGTGAGTTGTTTGTTCCAGATGTGTGGTGCATAAAGACTGAATGTTTGTGTCCATGTTTGTCTCTGGGGACAGGAAGCAGACCTGTCCTGCAGGTTGGACAGTTCATACATAGCAGCAGATCAGAAACTATTCAGTGCTTTATAAACCAATAGAATCAATTATTTGACATAAACCAAAGATCTGACAACTGGACTGATGTGTCTTGGTCTTTGTGTGGACTGTACATCTTATTTTTTAAATCAAACCTTGAATTGGCTCTGATTTTCTTCTCATGTGGTCATTAGGAAAACATTGTTGTAATGCAATATGGTATTTTAGAGACATCATACCACTTGGAGCTGATTCTTGTATTATCAGATTTATTACATTTTTAAAATCATATTATAAACACTTCTTACACCCTCATCCACCACAGTGGCATATTCCTTTAATGCATAAGAAGCCTTTCCTGCCAAATAAAGAGCCAACTCAAGTTACTCAATACATCAGCAGCCATGATGTATATATCATGACCAAACCAGGAGATTACTTTTAACATCAGTGAAGCCTAAAATTTATTTTAAAGCAGAAATCGTGCTCTTATTTTGGAAAAAAAATTATTTTTGCGTCAGTGTGTTCCTCTCAAGGCTTTGGATGCTACAGTTTTAAGTAGTGGCCATTATAATCATCATCATATGCTTCCACACCACAAGTATATAAGATAATATATATAATTGTAGGAAACATTTCATCTTCATTTTCAACTTTTGTTCAGCTTTTCATGCATTCACACTGCTGCGTGAATTTAAATCATCTTCATTATTTGAGAGACTCATTATGGATCATTACTAAATTACCTTTTTTCATCAAACTCAGGTAATGTGTTGGTCTTTGTGTGAAGGCACAAATACCCTCCGGCACTATAACTCATTTTGATCTGTTACAATAAACCAGACGACATAATAAAAAAACAACCACTGTCCTGTTTTCTTCAGCAAAACCCACAATGAATATAAGATGAATTAATACGCTATCACAAAGGAAGGAGGGTTTACTTTGGTTGTAATTGGCTTTATTGTTAGAAGAAGGGAGTTTGGTTTTATTACAATGAAGAGGAGATGTGGGACAATTGAGAGACGGGGATTTTGCAGATTTACTGGATTCATGTAGATATTCCATAAGGATTTTGTACAGAGACTAATATGTGATGCATTTTGCGGTGCAGTCCTGGACTGGCACTTTTGTCGCTTACATGCACAAATAAATCTAAAAAAAACAACAAAGATAATATCTTGATTCATCTCCTTTATTACCTGTCATTTCTGTTTTATCAGCAAAGCATTTCTATTTTGTGTACAAATGAAAGATCATTTATAAGGCGGATTGCTGGGAAAACAAGAGACGGACTGGACAGATGCCTAACAACAGTCCTGCCCTCATCACAGCTTTGTCTTTTGAAATCTGATGTGACTTTGTTTGAGAGCATGAGTAACAACAAATGGAGTGCATTGGTAATTGGGCAATTCCAGGGAGTCATCACGCTCATCCCCACCCTTGTCATCCTCCTACACTAATCTCTCTGCTCTCTTTAATCAACGGAGGTCAGCGGGCAAGCATAGCAACAGGACAACAAGATACATTGTTTTTGCAGCTTTGTCACAGGAGCATTACTTCTTGTTGAGGTGAAATGACGGCGTTTGCTAACATCAGTGTTGCTTCAGTAAGTAGACCTGGTGTGTTTCTTGTCTCCTGAAAGCTCAGGAGAAGTCCTGAAATGTTGCGACCTTTAAGGAGTTTTCATTCATTATGAAGTTGACTGGCAGTTGCATGCGCTGGTCTAATTTGAGTGAAAACCCAAAGGTACTGAGGGAAGGTTACTGTCTGTGATTCACACACTGTCGCACCTTGAAGCCACAACACAGATTAAAGTCTTTATTAATTATCTAATTCTAACCCACATTCAAGGACAGAATCTGAAGTTGAAGTCGCTCCAGTATTTATATAATTTACACAGACAATCCGACGAATTTGATGAATTTTAATTAATTCTTCACATGCCTTTTTTCCCACTATAGTCTTTTGTATTATTTTGTCGTTTGCCATTTTGGGAAATACACTTATTTGCTTTCTACCAGAGAGTTAGATTAGAAATCAATACTGTTCTCAGTTAGCTTACCACCATCACCTTTAAAGCTCACTAATTAACACATTGAGTGTAAAACGACAATTCACCGCTTTACAGGGGTGTGTGTACCATTGAACAGAGCCAGACTTGCTGTTTCCCCCTGTTTCCAGTCATTATGCTATGCTAAGCTAACCGGCTGCTGGCGGCAGCCTTATATTTAACTGACAGATGTGAGCGTGGTATCGAAATTCTCATCCAACTCTCCACCAGAAAGCAAATAAGCGTATTCCCCAAAATGTCAAACTTTCGCTTTAAGCACTGGTCCCAGTGTCATGAGTTAATACAGAATCAGACCCACCAAAACACATCTATCTCTTACACTCAAGATGTTGATCTGTATGCTTTGACTGATTGTTCATGATTGGAAACAAGAGGAAAATGAGCAGGGAGAGTAAACTATTAACAAGTCACATCCTCCTACAAAGTCCATTAGTTGACCTTATAAAATATGACAAGCCTCTAAGTTTATTGTATTTCCAAATTGTAGGAATCATGAAAACCAATCGTTGTAAACAGCTGCATTAAGTCCATGTAGCAACACCCTGCAAACTGCAGTGAAACATTTTTGTTTTTAATTTTGTTTCCATCTTGTGCATGAAATGGAAGTCGCTGCCTTAGGCCAGAGACTATTGTTCAGTGACTCTGTGTTTGTTAAAATTTGGTTCAAATTCCAATAATCTCATTGCAAATGTGGCTTTATGAATCTAAAAATGCTGGAAATATAAATATCAAAGTATTGCCTTTAGATTAGTTCAGAATATTCTACATTATTACTATGCCGCTTAGATTGGGTTGCAAACTAAACCACAAACTGATGGTTTAATATTACATGTTAATAAAAAGGGATTATTAACTTCAATCAAAGAACTATTGAGGAACTTAAACGTAAAGGAGATCCTTGTCATAAATCTGATCATTTTCACTTCAGAATCTGCTTTAAATATCTAACTCATAATATGCTACTTATGCAGATTGTATCAAGTAACAGAAATCCACTTTGACTTATATTACGTTATGAATTGTTGTGCAATTCTGACATATTGTGTTTCACTGTTCAAGTATCATCACTTTTATCATCATTACACAGTGTATCACATTCTATCCCAGCACATTCACAATTTCCTGTGCAGGGGGAGCCATGCTCAATGAGCAATCCTCGTACTATGATGAATGTGAAATGTGCAGTGTTTCCATGTTTGCTGTTAAATCCACTCCAGCTTCCTCTGAGATTTTCCATTAATGAAGTAGTTTCTATATAATAATATTAACAGCATTCATAGGTAAATAATACAAATAATACATGATACATCCTGCATTAAAGGAAAGCTTCAACATTTTGGGAAATGCGCTTATTCACTTTCTTGCCGAGAGTTTGATTAGAGGATGGATACCACTCTGATATCTGTCCATTAAATATGAAGCCACAGCCAGCTGCTGATTAGTATAGCTTAGCATAAAGACTGGAAATAGTGCCACTAAAATGGCATATTGTCGTTTTTACACTTTGGTTTTTGTGCGGATTAAACAAATAAGCTATATTGTGTTAATTAGTGGGCTTAAGGGTGCTGGTAGGCAGATTTTTTCTTATATTCGGACTCTCAGCAAGAAAGTAAATAAGCGTATTTCCCAAAATGTCAAACTCTACTGTGCCAATCAAGGCAGCTGCTGCATGAAGACCAAGGCCTAAAGTCATGTAGTATTTGTTGTTGTTGTTAGAGTAGCCATCCAAATGAGTAGTGTCATTATCAGGATTTACCAGTTCAATATTGTGGTAAGGTCAATACTGTGTTCGTTGGGCCTTGTGATCAGTTTAAGCTGTTAGTTAACCTTCAGTTTCTCATTTTATTTCTTCAAATAAATTTCACTTTGCCAGGTCTGGAGAGAGACTCTGTCATCTCATCTACCAGCAACTGGCCAAAAAAGTAAGACAGATCATGAAAGACCATAACTGATGACACCTCCTATTATCGTCATGGCAACAGCTGCCTATCATAGAAATACTAACAGCAATGGCTGCTGGGGTCAGAGTGTAAGCAGTGTAAGCGGCTGGTCGCTACATGTCCACAGCAGCAGTTCCTGACTTTCTGGGACTCCCAGGTGGCATCTCTGGTTCTTGTGAGGAGACTGACCTCTGGCTCTTAACAGTTTCCTCCATGGCAGTTAAAGCAGTGAATCTCAGCACTAACAGACTTTAGGAGACCTTGCAGTCCTACTCTGAACACCTGCAGTGTGTTCTGTAACAGATGATGAAGATGAAAGTCCTCCTCTGCTCCAACAGTATTTAGTTGATTTTCACAGTTCTCAACAGTTGACAAAAGCCTCTGCAGCAGTGGCTCCAGAGGACTCCTGGAAGTCCTGCTGGGAATACCAGTCTCCTCCGCAAGGGATGAAGAAGCAGAAGCTCCTCTGCTCCAACTGATTCCACCTTCTCACAAACCTCTCAACAAAGGTGGCTGTTGACTTGAAATCACTTACTTACAACTCTCGTTGATGAATGCAATCCGACTGTACTACTTGGTGGTGTTTGGTGACATGAGTCACTGGTTAGTTCTGAGTGTGGAAGTTGTGGTGTGATGACGTGTGGAACAATGATGAAGAGTTCCACGTTCAAGTGGGATTTTAGCTCACTGAAACAATATATATAGTTTATCTATGGAAACTTTGGAATCTCTATTATCTTGATAAATTTTTAAAACAGGTTTAAACCTGTGTGCAAAATCCTGTAGTGTCTTTCCCATGGCTAGCTTGTCTGTACCACACAGTGCTGAGAGGTGAAACCACCTGTGTGGGTGAACCACAAGCTAAAAACATGAACCAGAGGCTCATAAATGATCAACTTATCGTCAGTCTATGAAGCTTTTGAAACAGAATTGTATGTCCACAATATGTTGACAGGCTTTTTAAACCTCATCACACCTAAATTGAAGTGTGATGTTGCACCTGTGCAATAGAAATGTCAAATGTTTCAATATTACCCTATAATATCGAAACAAAAACAACAAAAAAGATACAGTATTCCATGTCGTTTTCTCTCTCTCGCAACCTCACCTAACCAAGCCTAACCCCATACAAACAAACAGGAGAGCACTCTTGCAAGAGCAGGTCTACACACACACACACACGCGCACACTTTAAATTACATGATTACTTTAAAACAAAATCGCACACATGACCGACCCTCCTAACAAGCAAAGAGCTTTACACGGTGCGTTGCTCATGTAATAGCGGCTCTCATGCTTACTTCAGTTTGGAAAACCGGCGTGTTCTTCTCTATGAGTAATTTGGCAGTGATGAGTGGAGACCTCACCTTGGGATGGGGTTACCAAAGTGAGGCGAGTGTTCACACAAGTTTTCATACAGCTGCCCACCACTGTGTTGGTCCTATAGGGTTTTTATTTGTATTGATGCATTCATGTGCCACTCTATTATGTGCTTCTTCCAGGATTTAACTGTGATCGTATCATGGGAGAAAATACCATAACAGTGACAGAACGACACTTGAGTCAATAAATATCTGAAGAGGTTTTGTGTTTATTTCAGATTGCTGTTTGAGGTCACAAAGGCTCCAAACTGTAAAAGATATGACCACAACAAGTAAAATCACCCAAAGAAGTTACAGTATCATAAGTCAGCCTGTACATATGCAGATTTATTCATTTCTGTGTTTATTTTTGCCATGCTGACAATACAACAAATATGGATCTAAAACAACAGCGATGCCTCCTTCAAGCGTATTAAAAGGCTGCACTAAATGCCATCCAGATAGCAGCTCACATGTTTCTGATTCCAAACAGAAATAGAAAATGCTATTAGCCTTTAATCACCACCGTGTGAATGTCAAATGTAGATTACATAGATGCAATCACCTTCCCCTGACGCTGCACCACCGGCGCGAAAAGCCCCTTTCTTTGTAAGTCACATCCGCATGTCACCCGTCCTGCATGTCACTGGGGGCCCTTCTTCGGCGCAGAGCCCTCCTGACACAAGAAGTTTATTTAGTGGGAGCACCTCTCACCTGCGGAGTCCACCGCAGCAAGTTTGGTGTTCCTCCTCTAAACTGACTGAGTGAATAAGTACTGTATCTTAATGTTGCATTCACACAAAAGCAAACAGGGTTTCTGCAGTTATTCCGATCCAGCACGCTTGAGGTCATTGTTTTTGTGCCTACATCAGTCTGTTGTAGGAACATCAACAGCAGCACTGTCCACAGACCTTTGACATTCACAAAACATATAGTCAGTAAGTGCCAGAATAGCAGAATCAAAATTACAGGAAAGCATAACATGTGGCAAAACAGAAATGTTGAAGAAAGATAATGGCAGTGTGTGTGTGTGTCTGTTTTGTATTATGAGTGTGTATGGGATTTGTGTGGTGTTTGGATGTGTTACACAAATGTTGGGCTGAAAAATGATTTATTTTTAAGGACATAATGATCCAAACACAAGACGCATTTCATACTTTTGAATGAGTCAAAAAATCTTTACATTAAACTGGAAATACAAATTGATAAAGGTGCCTTCATTAAGGCTCATATAATCATTTAGGGGTAAAGATTTCACACAAGTGCATCTAACATAATACATGTCAGTCCCATTTTGTACCTCTTGATGATAAACTGCAGTGAATATACATTTAAAGGTCTATAAAATCTATTTTCATTCAAAAACTGACTGGACTTACTGTAAGCAAAATATAATAGTGTTGTATGTTTATTTCCATATTAAAGAAATTACTTTAACCATTAGCTATAATTGCAAAATGTTCATCTTTTCCTGCTACTGGAGGAAAGATTGTAATGTCCAGAGACGCTCATGTTGACGCAAACATAGACATGACGGCAGCATGCTAAAAAACACCACAGAGACCTGCAGTGTGATTTTACAATGATGCTATGTCCTTTCCATGAATAATACCTATAATTTACATGTTAATTTTCTAAAGAAGACATTACTGCATTGTTGCTGTTGCAACCTAGACACATAAGGCATTGTTTATGTTGCATGGTGACTGATTAAAATGGAGCTACATCATATATTTTGGATATATTGTGAAATATTTCCATTGCAATGCCATGTTGGGAAGCTTTACGTCACAGGCAGCAATAAAGTGTGAATTTAACCGTTGATGACAGCGCATGCCACATTCACTAGCTGGGAAATCCTGTGCTGTCTCTGCACAATAACTTCAACACAGACAGTGTACCTCGGGGCATTGTCTGCAGATCACTTGTTAATCTGTGACTTTCTTTTCCATCACATGTCTGACTCACTGTGTTGATTCTGTTGACATTCAGTCTCAAAGGCCTCTGTGGGCTTTTGCTATAGCTGGTTAATCACTTTTATTGCTACAAAAAAACAAAACATGAATACACTGTAACACTGACAAGCATAGATCAAGTGTAAGAACATGTGCAAAAAAAACCGTGCTATTTACAGAAATTGTGGATTAACAATGCCACCTGGTGTCCTAAGAAGAGCATGTATATGACTTGGAAGCTGAAAATGTAAAAACCTACCAACTGAAAAACTCAAATAGACATATACTGTATATCATCATGATAAAGAACTCCATTTACAATTATGAGAAACCAAATATGTGTACCTGATGGATGTATCTTACAACAGATATTACAGCCGTTGTATCATCTTTGGTTAAACACATTTGTTTACTGTTCACAGTCGGAACAGTTTGCATGCATTTATGTAGTTCTTATTAATCACTTTGCACATTTGTATCCATATTAATCCCTCCAAAAGTCCAAGTCCAATATGTATTCATTGATCAGGTAAATACATTCTTACATAACACAAATAACTTATTGTTATTAAAATTCTTAAATGTTGAAGTCTAATAAGGATCTTGCAAAGAAAATGTGCTCATTTAAAAGGCATGTTTATCCGTAACCTTATTCAATAATAAATATCTACTTTAAAGGTGTTAAATATCATATGTACCTCTGGCACCTGCAACACCTGTACAATATACCTATAACTGACACTACTAATAACTGTGATTTTTCAAGAAATTAGTTTTTATAGAGACTACACATTGATGCCACAACAAAGATAAAGGCAACTGACTTTCCTACATCTACCGTCTGTATATTACAGAAACCTTCTTTGTAGCACAAAACCTGCACTGTATTATAGTCAATTTCTAATTCTGTAGGTTATCAATTCTCTGCTTGGATGGCTGTTCAGTTGTGATTTGACCTGTCTTTTCTCCCTCTGTGCTTTTGACTGCTGATGGTTAACTTCTGAAACTTCTTCCGTGGGTAGAACATGTGAGCAGGACAATCAACAGTACACAAAGTATCCTATATTTTGTATATCATTTACTCTGCGTATACACATTTCATTTGGCTCTTTTGAAATAATTACAGTATGAGGAATGTATGGAGATGTTTTGCAGAAAAGGTCTTGTATTATGTGCTTTTTCTATGCTAGAATCCTGCCTGGCCACAGACTGTGTGGTAATTTGATTAAACACAGATTCATTTAGGAATATGTACAAAATAAGCACAACATTTGCTGTAATAATGAAGGTCCTAAAGCCAGATCTTCAAGACAGGGCCACACAATCAGGTAAAAAAAAAAAAAAAAGCAGGGTCATTTATTGTACTCAATGTAAATAATGATACTTTTTTGTGTAAGTGTTGGTTTGTATACAATCTAGGTCTAGCAGAGAGACCTGCGGAAACTGGATGCAGCAACACTGTACTGCCTCTGTGGGTGGATGTTGACATTGTCGCTGTCACATGACAGCTGCGTCTCTGAACCAGGAAGTGAGAGGGCGGCGGTGCTTCGCAAAGGTCTGGTGGGCTGATAAAACAAGGTAATGGCTACTTCGGATATATACCTCTGTCATAATATAGATTGGGTGCATTTTGACTAAACATTCACAGTGCTTTAGTTGATTATTTCGCTGATGTAGTCACAACCTTTGCCTGTTCTGTGCAACTAGCGTAACTGATGCTAACAGTAGCTAGCTCTCTCAAGCTAGCAGAAACGTCATTAGCCAGCGAGCTAACGGACAGAGGGGACACATTTATTTTGGGAAGGGCTTCTGGGTACTTCATTACTCTTAGTCGCTAACACCAGTAGCTGACTTTAAAAACGTGTTTTTAACACCTTGTTTGTTGTGGTGTTTTCTGGTCACTGTTGTGGAGTTAATGCCGACAGCCTCTGATATCCTGTTGGCGAACGTTAGTTACAAAACGAGTATTTGCCACCGTTAATAAGATAACCTCTGAAAATATTTTCCAACGTGACCTGAACAGAGTCACAAACCAAAGAACAATGGTTGAAATAATTAAGTACATTTTAGGTTGATATGTGCGTACCAAAGTGGTGTATATTTTGTCTTTAAATGGCTTTGGTTACCTGGTAACTGGGGAAGAAAATGCTCTTCAGCCTAGCATAAATGGCGTGTAGATCAACATTGATGGCTAGTGTTTATGCATATGCAGTATAATCGATGTGTGTCCCTTACGGTCATAATAATAAGTGCCTGCTCTGTTCTGTATGACAGCATCCACCATGACAGCCATCAAGCATGCTCTCCAGAGGGACATCTTCACACCCAACGACGAGCGTCTCCTTGGCATTGTTAATGTCTGCAAGGCAGGAAAGAAAAAGAAGAACTGCTTCTTGTGTGCAACAGGTGAGTGCATAATAACCACAGAAACCCCTGTAAATAACTACTAGTGATCAAATAAAGTAAATGTTCCCGAAATAATGTGCTTTTCTCTTCCAGTTACCACAGAGAGACCTGTCCAGGTTAAAGTGGTTAAGGTGAAGAAATCTGACAAAGGGGACTTTTACAAACGACAGCAGACATGGGAGCTCCGAGATCTGATAGAAGTAGATGCCAAAGATGCAAGCAAGGTCAGAGGAGTTTTTTTCACCCATAACCTCCTTCAGTTGTTATAAATGTCCCCCTTCTCCTCATTCAGTGCTCATATACTCTCTTTTACTCGTTTGGTTTAGGAAAATCCTGAATTTGACCTTCACTTTGAGAAGGTGTATCGGTGGGTGGCAAGCAGCACCGCTGAAAAAAACTCCTTCATCTCGTGCATTTGGAAGCTGAACCAGCGATACCTGAGGAAGAAGGTGGAGTTTGTGAATGTCAGTTCTCAGCTGTTGGAAGGTGTGGAAACACTCTATCCTTACTGTAGCCACTCCTGTGAGCGCATGCCTCTTCTTTCATGATTTGATTATATTTGTTTAAAGGCCTGTCTCTTTCTCTTAAACCAATACGTGTGTATTTCTAATTTAGCCCAGAAGTGAGAATCTCTGCCTGATTTTGGTTTATTTTATTTATTAACATCACTTTTTTTTTTCAAAGTATTCAGCCTCTTCTTTGTATCTTGGTTTGTGGTATGACTTTCTGTGTTAAATTCTTCTTTATTCTCACTTTTCTCTCTTAAACTTTCTCTGGCCAGAACTTCCTAAAGCGGAAGGTTGGTAGGACTTAACTTTCCCCTCCTCACTCCTCTCCATTGTTATCTCATGACCTCAAACTACCATTCTCATTAGAGACTCTCACCTCCTCAAATCTCCTTCTGTTTGAATTATTTGACGCTACGGATGGGCATGATTCATTTGTTCACCATAACACACATTTAGGTCATGTTTGTAACTAACATTTAGCTTCTTGTCCATTCAACCTAAATTTATAGGATTATTATTTACTGACATATGTTCATTAATGCACTCTGCATCTAATTTGACCGAAACTTGTTGCCCATATTGTTTGTCATTGTTCCAGAGCAAGGTAAAGTGCAGTTGTTGTACTTTAATTTGATTTACAGAGGTCTTTTTATCAGCCAAAACAAATAAAGAGAAGTACGTTTAGCTTATAATAGTTATTTCAGACTGTAGGTATACTTCACATTACTGGTAGAAAATGATTATCTGGTAGTAAACAAGTAAAATGTTCCATTTATTTAAAATGTCTTTTAAGACTTAATTATTCAGAAATAGTTCATGTCCTTGTAAAAGTTCATCTCTTCCAAAAATGCCATTCCCCATTACCGAATGTATTTGTGTCTGTAGTTGAGGTGTATAAAACCTGATGTGTCTTGAACTTTTTTATTTGTTCTTATGTCTTCAACATACATTTCCATCTCTTGTTTGCGGGATTAGAATCGGTGCCGAGCGGTGAGAGTCAGAGCGTTGCCGGGGGCGATGAGGACACTCTGGACGACTACCAGGAGCTGAGCACCCGTGAAGAGCAGGACATCGAGAGCATGATGGAGATGTGCGAGTATGCCATCTCCAATGCTGAGGCTTTCGCAGAGCAGCTCTCCAGGGAGCTGCAGGTTTTAGATGGGGTGAGTGAAGCAGCTGCTCAACTACAATCAGAATAAAAAGCATAAAAAGTATTGCTCTTAATTATGATATTATCTTGCCTGTGAGTTTGGACAGAAATATAAAAAAAAACATATCAATACCCTCTTCATTGTTTCCTACTTTAAGGCCAATATCCAGTCCATCATGGCATCGGAGAAGCAGGTCAATATCCTGATGCAGCTGCTGGATGAGGCGCTGGGCGAGGTGGACACCATCGAGGGAAAGCTGAGCAGCTATGAGGAGATGCTCCAGAGCGTCAAGGACCAGATGGACCAGATCTCACAGAGCAACCGCCTCATCCAGATCAGCAACACCAACAACGGCAAACTGCTGGATGAGATCCAGTTCTTAGTGGTTAGGAACGCATTTTGAATCCTGTGATTACTGAATCAAGTAGCACACTGAGGGCTCCAGCTGATTTGGGATTAGGGCTTTTTTTTGTTTTTTTTTACCTGAGATTAAAAAAAAAACTTAAACTACAGCAAACACGTGAATTTCAAAGGCAAAATCCTAATGTAAATGCGCAAAATATAATAATCCTGTTTGCAGGATGTGAAACCTTAAAACTATACTCATTTAACTGTGAGATTGTTAGACTTTGTTTGATGACGGCGGTTTGTCTTTCCTCATGTAGAACTACATGGACCTGTCAAAGGGACACATCAGAGCCTTGCAGGAGGGAGACCTGACTTCCCCTAAAGGTATCGAGGCCTGCATCAATGCCTCGGAAGCTCTTCTGCAGTGCATGAACGTGGCCCTCCGACCAGGTAAGTTTACACATGCTGATCAGCTAAATCAGCTGTGTCTCACTGTGGTTGTGGTCGACTCTCAGAAAAAACACATTTTGAAAAAAGAAGTTGCAGATTATCTTTGGTGTGGTTACAAGCACATATATACAATTTATGCCGATTGCTTATTTATGCTGATACATTTTCCCAGCCTGTAAATACCTTTGTGAAATTAGTAATCAAATGAAAGTGTTGTCCTTTTCCTTCCATAGGCCATGAGAAGCTGATGGCTGTGACGCAGCAGCAGCTCCTGTTCGCTGAGCTGAGAGACACCTTCGCTCGCCGCCTCACCAATCACCTTAACAACGTGTTTGTTCACCAGGTAACAGGCACACTATTATCACACGTGATGTAACGTGTTAGAAAGCATTTAGCATTACTCTACTTCCTAAGCTAACTTTTTCCGCCACTTCATTTATGTGACAGCTGTAGTTACTTCCAGATTACAGATCAAGATTTTACATTTAAAAAAAAAAAAAAAAAACATGCCGAGAACACGTTAAGATTAAACCACTGGCTCCCAACCTTTTTGGCATGTGACCCCTCACAAAACAGCTGTGTCTTCTTAGAGCCCTGCATCACATGTCCGATGTCCATGCGTTGTTAGCAGTTCCCCTCAAAACTTCTCATTTCGATAACTGTTCGCGGCCCAAAGAGGTCAAATTATCCAATATTTTGCAAAAAAAGCAAAGATCAGAGAAAAGTACAAAGAATGAAAACACATTTGTGTATCAGAACTTTGTTTTTTCTTCTCTCCTCTCCCATCAATCATCTCATGTCCCCTCAGATTTATCTAGTGACCCTTTGGAGGGGGCCCGACCCCTATGTTGGGGACCACTGGACTAAACTACAAACTGTATATAAACTAGCTCCACCTCGACCAGCTACAACAGTAAAATGCTAATCATTTCTTAATAATATGTCACTTACAGGAAACATTTTACTGCTAATAATACTGATGTATTTTTACTTAAGTAGGACTTTGAATGCAGAGCTTTTACTTGTAATGTAGTATTTTTATATTGTTGCATTGGCACTTTACTTAAGTAAAGGATCGGATTACTTCTTCCACCACTGTATATAAATGATCTACAAATGCTTTGAGCTGTACAAACAGACTGCTGTAATCCTTTATGGTTCGTATTTTGGTTCAAATGTTTATGTTTGTGTTAGCTGCAGAAGACTCGGAGGCTACAGAATAATTTCCTCTACATCTTTAGACAAAGACGCTTAACTCGGTTTTCTGGCCCTTGGCAACTGAACATTATATCAGAGTAAGAGCCAACAAAGTAGAAGGAGCAGGACTTTTTTATTTTAGCAGATTTAAGAGTAGGACCTTGTGTCATCCTCACACCTTGCCATTGTGAGTCTGCTGTGCGAGGGAGGGCTGCAGTCTCCTCTTCTTCTCCAGGTCCCCCTCTCCCCTCCCCCATGGACTTCCTGTTTAGCTGCCACTCTTCCTGGCCTTCCTTGTGTTGTTTCCTTCTAGTTGTGTCCCTCCTATTCTTGACTCTCTCTGTGTTGCTCACTTTGAATCATCCCACTCTGCTCTCTGTCTCTGTGTGTCAGTTCAACCACTTCAGTCACTTCAAAATGACCATCCCTCAGTTCTATAGGTCCTCCTGTCTGTCGCTTCCAGTGAGTACCCTCACAGCAACCCCCACTTGCCCCCCCTTTGCTAATGTTTGACACCTCACTCCAACTGACATGTCATTACTTCAGAGACCTGCATTTACTGCATGTGTTATGTTTCTAACTACTACTCATTTGATCTCAAAGATGAAGAGGCACTGCTCATCTTTCTCCTCATTCACCAACTTGTCTGCACTCAGCTAAGGGCTTTTTTTGTGTGTTTGGAGTGCTAACTTGGCTTTGTTGCAAAAGGTCTCATGTCATAAAATCCAATGCCTGTCTGCTCTGCGTGCATGTCTTGTAGCACAGGCAGTAGATACTGAAAAAGACAACAATGAGGGTAAGTGAGGAGAACATCGGTTTGGCAGCAAGGGTTGCACTTTTCAATACGCTTGTCAAGAAGTTGAGCTGAAGAAGTGGTGGAATTTTGAGTTGAACAATTGTTTACCTTGAAAGCATCCAGTTTCATGGTAATTTGAGGTAATGTATCCTATCCACAGATGTTTGTGATAGGAAGCGAGAAAAATATTCCTCGTGTTGCGTGTGTTTGTGTGTATACAGCAAGATGGAATGGGACTTAATATTAGGTTTGTCTACACTAACTCTTTGATTGAATGTGTTGCTGATTGTCTCCCCTCACTCTGTCATTCAGGGCCACGACCAGAGCTCCACCCTGTCGCAGCACACAGCCGAGCTGACCCTGCCCAAGCACAGCCCCCTCCACAGGGACCTGCTGCGCTACTCCAAGCTCATGGAGTGGCTGAAGAACACCCACAGGGAGAAGTACGAGGGCTTGTCCAGGGTCAGTGCTATTATCTGACAAAATACTTAAAAGAAAAATAGAAATACACTTATTTGCTTTCTTGCTGAGAGTTAGATGAGAAGATTGACACCACTCTCATATATAATACAGCAAACACTCCTTGAGCAGCTACTTTGTCATAAATCTGTAGAATTTGTAATAATAGAGTTTAATGTGAAGCAAAGGCAGACTGAAATGTTAGAATTACATTAGCAGTAAATTAAAACAGCTCTGGTGTAAAGCGTAAACAGTGAGGCATAAAATCATGCTGAAATGCATACATGCATCATTTCCTGTGAAGGCCATTTAAATCCAGCGTGGGAATGGCAGACTCCACCACTAACAATGAAGACTACTATGTAGAGAAGTAAATACATTGACTAGGTATTGCAGAAAAATGCAGACCATAAAAAGTATCAAAAATGGGGTTTGATTTCATGAAAATCTTAAGGATTATAATTTAAACTCAGTTCAGCATAAAGACTAGAAACTGGGGTACAGTAGTTGTCGTTGTTACACTGGTTTTTGTAAGGATTACACAAATGAGAGATAACTTGCTAATTACTGAGCTTTAGAGGTGCTCATAGGCAGATTTTGTTACCTTTTGGACAGAGCCAGGCTAGCAAGCAAAGAAAGCAAATAAGTGTAGTTGCAAAATGTCGAATTATTCCTTTAATACTGAGTACTCAAGATGTGGTGTTTTGCATTTAAACAAATGTAATCTCCTTCTTTTTTTTTTTTCTTTTTTTTTAGACCTATGTTGACTATATGAGCAGATTATATGAACGAGAAATCAAAGACTTCTTTGAGGTTGCCAAGATAAAGATGGCTGGTACAACCAAGGAGGCCAAGAGCAAGTTTGGTAAGAGCTGTGGTTCTCAGACCTGTCAGAGCCTAAACTGTTATGTGTGATTAGGATTTCCTAGTAACTGTTTGTCTTTTTCTCCCTTTTTTTGTGACATGTAGTTCATTCAAAATCTATGAAATTTCACTGCATCTCTAGATTATTTTGTCCAATATCTGTATTGTACTATCACACAGAAATGAATGCAATATTCATGTATAAATAAGGAAACAAGGCCTCATTCGTTTACAGCCTTTTCTGCATCAAATCTGTTACCAAAAGCATATTTTCCCAAGTATTGTGTGCTTCCAAAGTGCTAAAGTCCTGCCTCTTGTTTTACCTTTTGATGATGTCTCTCTTTCCCTTTGTACAAGGACCTTACATGTTCAATTCTCTGCTCTTTTGAATATTTAAAATTTGAATAGGACTCTTGGTTGAGCTTTGCGTTTTGGCCGAATTATAGAACTCTGCTTTCTGCATTCTGTATTAGCTTTTCCTTCCGAAAACAAAAAAAAAAAAAAGGATTTGTTTTCCAAAGGTTTGTCCAAGCTACAAGCATACCTAAGCCACTGCAGTGCACGCCGGCATATATGTAACTTCGTACATCTAACATCTAGCCTCATCCCTCTCATGCTGCATGTTTTAAGCCTAACCTGTCTCTGTCTTTGATGCCTGCCTTTCTAACTGGCTACAGCCACGCTTCCGCGGAAAGAGAGTGCACTCAAACAGGAAACAGAAAGTAAGTATGACATTTGGATAGAGCTATTCCACTGTCAATCACCCACTCTGCTTCTTACCACTGTGCCTTACGTAGCTGCACTAAAAGGAATCCTGCTCAAAGCACTTCCTACCCCAATGCATACCATTACCTCGCCTGGTTAATTTGTGCTAAATCTTCACAATGCAGCTGAATGCATCATCACATGTTCTGATTCTATGATGAATGCCTAAACAAGCTAACCATTGATATCCATGTTATTTTTGATGATTTGACTATGCAATTTTTTTTTTAATAGTGTCATAATTGACTTAATTTGGCTTGGACTCATTCTCACTAGACGCGTGACAGTGAATCACACTGTATTTGTTGTGCTGTGTTAGGCCTTCATGGCAGCTCTGGGAAGCTGACAGGCTCTACCTCAAGCCTGAACAAGCTGACAGTGCAGGGCTCCAACAGCAGGCGGTCCCAGTCTTCCTCGCTGCTGGACATGGGCAACATGTCCGCCTCCGACCTGGACGTGGCCGACAGGACCAAGTTTGACAAGGTGACACAGCCAGAGAATACGAAGACTTACTCAAACCATTAAATTTGGAATGGAGATAAAACTGTGCGTGTACACATGTTGCCTCTATATTGAGAGATTAAATGGAGGGTATTTCTTTTTGCAGATATTTGAACAGGTCCTCAGTGAGCTGGAGCCTCTGTGTCTTGCAGAACAAGACTTCATCAGCAAGTTCTTTAAGCTGCAGCAGCACCCGACAGTTACACCCCCTCTTGCTCAGGTAAATCTGTGATCAGATATTGGAATTGCCCCCTACTCATGTGTCGTCTTCAGTAACATATGAAATTGTCTAATCCAAAAGAATGATGTTCACTCTGCGTTGCCTGTGCTCATGTGTGGTGGCATCTGAAATTGGAACGTTTTTCTTGTCTGAACACGTGATACAATACAGCAATAACAGGCACTGGCATGTTTTGAGTTCCAGCATCATTCATACACTGTATATGTCAGCAGATGTTTGTTTGGATTTGTCATGTTTTATGTCTCTTCTCTTATCAGCCTGAAACAGAGGAATCAGATGGAGGCATGCTGTCAAGAATGCCCCCGCAGGCTGAACACAGACACTCCTTGTCATCAGAGTGAGTAGCTGCACATCGCTAGCTGCAAATATAACCCATCTTCACGACCAGAAGTATTATTCATATTCCCTACGTATTGCTCCCTTCTCCTCGTTTCACTTGTCACTGCCTTTTTTCACCCTCAACTTTCTGTCTCGTTCCCTTCTTTTTCGTGACTCAAGGAAAGACATGGTGCGGCTGATGATGAATAAAATCTTCCAGAGCATCGAGACGGAGCTCAACAGTCTCATTGCTCTGGGCGACAAGATTGACAGCTTCAATTCTCTCTACATGCTGGTGAAGATGAGTCACCATGTGTGGACAGCTGAGAACGTTGACCCAGCCTCCTACCTCAGCACTACTTTGGGAAATGTGCTGGTCACTGTCAAGAGGAACTTTGACAAATGCATTGTGAGTAGAGTCCAAATGATGAGGGGAATTCTAGTCTTTTGAAAATGGAAATGTTCTCCTTGCTCACTGTTTTTATGATAAATTAAAGTAGGTTTAAGGCATTTGAATTGAATACGATCTATCTTTTTCTCACAGTCCGGTCAGATCAGACAGATGGAGGAAGTGAAGATTTCTAAGAAAAGCAAAGTTGGTATCCTGCTTTTTGTCACTGTGTTTGAGGACTTTGCTGAGCTGGCTGAAACAATCTTCCGTAACGCAGAGCGCAGAGGGGACCTGGATAAAGCTTATGTCAAACTTATCAGGGCTGTCTTCGTGAATGGTGAGGCCAGGGATCAAACAAAAGCACCTCTATTGTCTATGGATGGTACTTATGTGATGCCCTGAAAAACATAGTTCTGAAAATTGCTTGTCTTTTCAGTGGAGAAGGTAGCCAATGAAAGCCAGAAGACGCCGCGGGACGTTGTGATGATGGAGAATTTCCACCACATCTTTTCCACACTGTCACGTCTAAAGATCTCCTGCCTGGACGCAGAGAGGCGAGAGGCCAAGCACAAATACACAGACCATCTGCAGTCCTATGTAATCAACTCTCTGGGCCAGCCTCTGGAAAAACTCAATGTAAGTCGGAGTATTTTAGAGTTACCACAAAATTTCGTCCTGTTCCTGTTCCAGTTATATGCAGGATGTGAGCATTTACTGAGTGGTTGTATTCAGTGCATCATGGGTAAACTGTTATCTCTCTCCTGCAGCATTTCTTTGAGGGAGTTGAGGCACGCGTAGCCCAGGGTGTTCGTGAGGAGGAGGTGAGCTACCAGCTGGCCTTCAACAAACAAGAGCTGCGTAAAGTTATCAAGGAGTATCCTGGCAAAGAGGTGAAAAAGGGACTTGACAACCTTTACAAGAAGGTGGACAAACACCTGTGTGAAGAAGAAAGTCTGCTACAGGTGAGAAATAGAAAGTTTTAAGAGGTGAAACTGCTCAGCTGGTCAGTGGCATCACATTCCTCATTTCCTCTGTAATCTGTTGCACTTCCTGTTTGACTCCACCAGGTGGTGTGGCACTCCATGCAAGACGAGTTCATCCGTCAGTACAAGCACTTTGAAGATTTGATCGGCAGATGCTACCCTGGCTCTGGAATCACCATGGAGTTTACCATCCAGGACATGTTGGAGTACTTCTCCAGCATTGCTCAGTCTCATTAGTCTAGCTGCTATGCACTTTCACTACTGCCTCACACCGGCAAAAGATACACTAGCTACTCACAATTTCACAAACTACCCTGTATTGTTTTTTGGACAATGAACATTTCATCTGTGTGTGTCCGTGTATTTTAATGAAAGGGACTTGTACACTGGACAGTGGTGCAGATGTCTCTGCATTGTGTGTGTGTCTGTTCCTTTGAGATTCAACAACTCTGCTCTAAATACTTTATGGTTTTGTTATTTCTTTATACCATATGTACATAATAAATTCGCAGTTGCCGACCCATTCAATGCTGTGTCGAATATTTTATTTATTGTATCGTTAAGCACATGCCATTGGATATTTCTTTCTATGCTTGGGTTAAATCTCTGTGCCGACTCCGCCCCCGCCTTCTGCACGGACAACGACGGCTCACAAAACACGCCGCCCCAGATGTTCCAGTGTCTCACTTCCATGGTGACGAATCCAAACCGGAGAACATCGGCGCTCTTTTCAAACCCTTTACCGCGGAAACATGTTAACTCAAGAGTTGTTGATTATCAAACTTTTAACAGAACAAAATGTAATGCCAGTACTGACGTTGTAACGCAAGTTATTGGTTTAAGTGAGAATTTTGTCGGTGATGTAGAACCAAGTTGACGTTAGACAGGCTAGTTGTTAGGAAAGCAAGCACGGTAAGTTGAGGCAAACTCCCTGAGATTTAACGCTACCTAGCTAACCTTAGTTGGTTAACTGCAGCCAAACGGTGCTGACTAGCCGGCTAATGCTACTTGCAGGTAAATAATTTAATGCTAGCTCAGTAGTTATCCACACATAATGCTAATATCGGCGTATTAGCTTGTAAGCTAGCTGCTTAACATTAGCCAACATAAAATAACTGGCTAACTGTAGGTTAGCCAGCTGAACAGTTACCGTTAGCCGCCGTACGTTACCCTCCTAACCAAACAGGTTTTAACAATTTACGTAGTTTATGTCACATTATTGTAAATATCTAATGTAACCGTTGCTGTGTTGTGTCATGGTAACTTCAGTGCCACATCGCAGCCATGAACAGCATCGCAGAGAGGAAATTCGTCAATTTGAGGAAGCGTCTGGATCAGCTGGGCTACCGACAGCCACTGGGAATAGAGTCACTGCCACTAGTGGAGAAGCTATTCAGGTGAAACCTTTAGCCCTGCTGCACCTGCTCTCCATCATCCCTCAATGTCAGCCAGTCAGTTGCAGTCTTCCTCTGTGTTACAGTGACCTGGTCCACACAACTGAAAGCCTGCGCAATGCCAAACTGTCAGCAGGGAAAACTGAGAAAGAAAGTCGAAACCTTGATGCTCTACTGGAGCCACACAGGGCAGAGAATGCTCGGGTGGTCAGGGAGAACAATGAGCTGCACCTCGATCTTCTCAAGCTGAAGGAGGAGAAGGACCGTGTCACCAGAGGTAAGCTGTGACAACCAGTTGGCCCCACTCCTCAGTACAATCTGAAACATCTTCCCACAGCCTTCACTCGCACACACACAAGGCTGGTTTAATAAGTCAACATAATCTTGTCTTGTCTCAGAGCTCAAGACCCACATCAGGAAACTGGACCACGAGACATCTGACCTGAAGTTCTTGAATAATCAGTATGTGCACAAAGTCCGCTGCTTGGAGAAGGATAGCAAAGCTAAAGCAGAGCGCATCCAACAGCTGCAGGAGAAGAACATGCAAGCTGTGGTGCAGACACCAGGTAATGCCAGGGGTCTGACAACACGTTGAAAGTGATATTTGACATTTTGGTAGATTAGCGAAAGTCAAATAACTGAAGAATTGGATGCTCCTTTCCTCTTGCACACTTTCACAGGTGGAAAGAAGCGCAGCATCCCTTTCAGACGTCAGAGAATGCAGATTGATGAGCTCATACCCGCCTCCTCTGTGTCAGCATATCCTGTGTCGCAGCCTGATGATCCGTATGTAGCTGACCTGTTGCTGCTGGCAGATGGAAGGTTTGTTATCTTTTGCGACAGCTGAACTGTATTATTGAGAGAGGAGGTAACTACTCGATGGAGGTGTTGATTGCAGATGCATGCATTTGCATGATTGCTTCAGCGACTGTTTGACTAACTGATTTTTATTGGTAGAATTCATGAGCTACAGGAAGACATCATAAAGGTCAAACTCGACCTGGAAAATGCTCAAGAATTTATAAAATACCTGAATACACAGGTAAGAAATAAATGAACTAGAAGCATTTAATACTGTGACGTGTTAAATGTTGTTACAGAGGTGACGAGATGTTGTTTTAACACTTCTATTAGGTGGAGGAGAGGGACAAAGAGATCGAGCGTCTGAATCGTGCTCTTCAGGGAGGACGACCTCATGATGTAATATCCCTCGAGGCTCAGAACATCAGCAACGAGAAACTGATTGCCCATCTTAACCTTCAGGCAAGCATAGCAGTCATAGAGGATTTTTACCCAGCTGTATGAATACATATGGAATATTTCTGGAGCATGAGGTGCTCAGAGATCCTTCAACAGGGAGGTTAACTTGGCCTTGAGTGGACTCTGCATGGTTGCCAGTACCCAACCTCCTGTCTGTTGACTGTTAGCTGCTTCTGCTTTGTGTTATGCAGATTGAATACCTCCAGGAGACCAACAGGACACTGGAGCAGAAGGTAGAGGGACTGCAGCAGAGGAAGAAGGACGCCTCCACCGAAGTGGCCAATCTGTCTTTAAAGAACCTGGAACTTTGTGAAGAGCTGACGCACATAGATGACCTCGCGAAGCAGCTGGAGATGGACAAGGAGCGCGTGTTGGAAACTGCTGACGTGGAAATGCAGGAAGCTAAAGTAAGAAGATGAGAAAGCGGGAAGAAAGACATAAAATGAAAATGTTGTACATTTACAGGCAGGGTATTGGGTAACAAAGTGTGAATGAGTACAGTGAAGACAAACCTCAAACTTTAAATCTGTTTTCTCCACAGAAAGAGATTCAAAGGCAACATAAAATTATCGAAGACTTGGAGGATATTATCACAAAAACAAGAAGGGTATGTACATGTAAATATTCTGTTCTTATTATATTTACTTAATTGGACTACTACTGAATTTAATTGACATTCTTCAGTGAACATAAACCACTGTACCTTGCCAAAAATCTGTCCTATGTTATTACACAAGCTAAAAACAGAATCTGTTGGAAATGATTGAATTCAGGAGCGGTCAGAAGGTGACTTTGAAAAAGACCGTCTCAGAGACCACCTGGTGGAGCTCAAAGAGCAGAATGAGAAAATGGAGGGGCTGGTGAATTTCCTGGAGGAGGAGAAAATCAGGCTGCAGGACAAAATAGAGAAAATGATGGCAGCTGGTAAGCAGCAGTTTGGTTTGCCTAGACTGTTGAAAGCTATTCTTATAGCAGCTTTACGTCGTTGACATTATTGTATTATTGACTTGTTGCTGTTTCCTAGACAAAGACCTGGTGCTGGAGTTGGAGACCATGCGGGCTAAACATGGTGTTTGTGGAAGGGAGCGCTCCCCATCACGGCTGGATGCATTTGTCAAGAGTCTAGAGGAGGAGAGGGATTACTATCGCCAGGAGGCAGAGCGCTACAAAAGAGCCAGAGGGGCTGGTGGCCTGGATTTAAGCCCCAGTCGTAGTCCAGGCAGGGGCAGGTGTCCTTTCTCCAAAGTAACCAGGGTAAGGGACAACAATCTTAAAAAAAAAAAAAAAGAGGTTACGATTTTCTTTAACAGATTTTCAGGTGATCCTCGTAAAACTGATGCAAGAAGTACATAATTGCCTCAAATTTTCAGGGAGGGGTTGCGGAGACGGAACTGCTTGGTTTAGTAAAGGAACGAGATGAGTTGAAGGCCGCTCTGTTGGACTTTGAGAAGCACATGGAGGACATCCAGAAGGATGTGAAGGCCCTCAGCACAGAGAGAGACCATTTCAAAACGTTGTTTAAACAAGTGAGTTTCAGAAACATTATTCCACCAGGTGGAAACTATTTACCTTTCACTTTTAAGGACCAAATGTTTTTGTTCACTTAGGCTCAAGAGGACCTGAAGCTGGCCCATAACACAGACATGTCAGCTGACCTCTTGAGACTGAGGGAGGAGATCAAACAGGCAGAAAACAGAATCCAGCAGATGAGCGCTGAAAGAGACACGCTGATGGAGAGATTAAAGGTTAGTCCCAGACAGGGTTAGTACAAAGTCTTGAAAGTTTGGAAAATGCTTCATTTTAACCGTTATGTTTTCATGGATAGGAATATGTTTGAAATGAAACAATCCAGTCGTCATGTGTTTGTTTTCTCCTGGAATTTATAGCAACAATTTAGCCACTATTTAGTTAGTATGTGATGATAAAGATGAAAGTGCTTGAAAAGTACTTGAATTTTACTCTTAAAAAGCTGTACGAACCCTGCCCAGAGTAATGTAGTGTGTTGTTAGCATGCTGACTGTAATGAGGTCACAGTGAGTCCCTCACAGAGTTTAGCATTTTTTGAATTGGTCAATAAATTCATTTAGGTGGTCGAAAGAAAAGTAATTAGCGACAATTTTCATAATTAACAATTTCAGTCCTTTTGAAAGCAAAAATGCCAAAGATTCACTAGTTCCAGCTTCTTTAATGTGAATATTCGCTAGTTTTCTTTGTTTTCTACTATAGTAAACTGATATCGTTGGGTTTTAGACTGTCGGTTGGACAAAACAAGACATTTGAAGACATCATCTTGCCCATGTTTCAGTATTTTCTGACATTTCAAATGACTTACCAATTGAAAACAATCTGTAGATTAATTGATAATAAAAATAATCATTAGTCGCAGCGCTACTTAAATCTGTGGTTTGTGCATCTCGTCTCAGAAACCATATTGGCATATTGTAAACCAGTTTTATAACTTGGAATGTTTTTTAGCCTAACACACACAAATATTCAAACTTTTTGCAGGTTGCCCAGACGTCAGCTCTCACAGACAGACAGGGAGAGGAGAGGAGGATTCTTGACTTGGAGAATGCCGTGAAGAGTGTAAGCCTGATGGATACTTTAATAAATCTGATCAGACATTTTCCCCCCATACCAAGTGCTCATAATGTCCCAAGACCCAGTCATTATGTCCATGTAACTACTGTGACGTTGGTCCTGAATGGCTTTGTGTTGCTGTATCTTTTACCTGGCACACTGTGTGTTTGGGTGTGTAGTTGGAGCGGGAGAGATTAGACCTGCGCTCGCAGGTGTGTCTGCTGAAGGAGAACAGGGAGGCTGTGGAGGAGGAGCTGAAGGTTCGGTCTGCCGCTCTGGTCCAGAATGCAGAGGAGGTCGCCCAGCAGAGGGCCGAGTCCAATGCTCTGAGGTTTGTGTTGGAAAAAATGTCAAATAAAAATGCAGAAAAAAAACAATATGACTCTGACACAATGATGTGTCATGTATATTTGCAGCATCCACTTACACTGCTAGCAACCCATTATTCTACTGCTACTACTTTGTGTTTGTTTTCTCCACACTTGCTTTTGTTCCTGTCGACAAACTGAAAATGATCGGGGTTGTTGTGTTTGTTGCCAGTGTGTTAAAGGGCTGATGGTTTTTTTCTCTGTCTCTGTACAGGCTGCTACAGGAGCAGATGGAGCAGTCACTGTCTGATACCCAACACAGACTGTCTGTGAAGATGAATGAGCTGCGTGCTGCTCATGAGCAGATTGAGAAACTGGAGGAGAGAATAGGTGAATATGTGTGGATTTTATGAGGTTCAGGATGTTCTGCAGATGGACTGTTTATTTTTTTTTATTTTTTTCTGTTTGCTGATTTTTTTTTCGTCTGACAGGGGAACTGAGTCAGCAGGGCTCCAAGCACAAGGAGGAAGTGGCTGTTCTTCACAAGTCCATCTCTGCCCTGGACAGAGAGAAAGATGCTCTGCAAGATGAGGTGGATCAAAAGACAGAGAAACTGGTTGTTCTCCAGGAGGAGCAATCTAAAAAGGTAGCCACGACCCACAAACCTCATCAAGATCACAAGCTTTTATTAAAAAAATAGGTACAAATGTTTTCAAATTGGTCTCACTCAAAACAATACACTCGCCCATATGTACATTTAAAAAGTTATTGGCCCCTGCCCAAAGTGACGTCTTCAGATCGCTTCTTTTGTCCGACAAACACTCCAAAACCCAAAGACTCTTCATTTACTGTCATAAATGACAAAGAAATCCTCACATTTAAGAAACAGGAACCAGCAAATGTTTGACATTTTTGCTCAAAAAATGACTGAAATGATTAATGGATTATCAAAATAGTTGGCGATTAATAGTCTTTCGATCAACTAATTGTTTCATCTTTACCCACTTGATTTGACTGACGAAGCCTCATTTTAACGTCCGATAAACTTTGGAATACATGTTTGCATGGATCGAGGACTGTGAATTTTGCCCCCCATCACTTACACTGGGATCACGTTAGTAAGGGATCTCTTCATGGCCAGTATGGACAGGAGGAATGATCTCAAAGACCAATAACTCCTTCAGTGTACATATGGACAAGTGAGTATTGTATTAAGATAGACTTGTAAAAAAAGTGAACCTGTCCTTTGAAATGTAACCAAAAAATGAGTTGTGCTTAGTACATAATTCTCTGGCATTTACACAGGAAAAGACTCTTCAAGATGTGAGACTCACAGTCACAAACATGGACAACTCACTAGCGTGAGTATTGTGGTCTCAAAGTACTGCGTTACAAATTAAATGTCACGATAAAAGTCTCATTCAAGAAATTACAAGTTAATCTTAATGAACTGATATGATAGGAGCTGATATGTTAATACATGATCCTTGCAGTCAGCTGCAGGGGGCGCTAAACAGCCGTGAGAGGGAGATAACCAGCCTGAGGAGGCAGCTGGATGCCTGTCAGGAGGAGCTGGCTGCACTCAGGAGAGACAAAGAAATCACAATCAGAGAGAACAGGAGGCTGCAAGGCGACCTGGCTACAATGACCAGAGAAAACCAAGTATGTAATAAATCCTCCTGTCATTATCAGTCGTTGTTTCTTCTGTGCCATATACGAAGAGAATGAAGTAAACAAGCAACAAATAACACCAGCTCCTATTGTCTTTCTACTGTCTGTCTGTGCAGGCTGTACATGTGGAGATGGGGGAGGCTTTGCATGAGAAGGATGAGCTGAAGTTGAGGGTCCACTCTTACATTTCTGAAGTATCCAGAATAGAGAAACTGATGGCCACAAAGGCAAGAAAACACTGTATGCTCCTATAGCAGTTTAAGGCTCTCTATAGTAGATACTGTCTTTCTGATGCTTTTCCCTGCGAGAACCTTCTTATGAGTCTTATCAGTTGTCTGGAGATCCTGTACACCCTTTCCTGTCTGCCAGCTGACTGCTAGGTGTCGACCCACAGGAGCAGGAGAACAGGGACTTGCTGGATCGTTTCAGGGTGGCCCACTCCGAGGTGGAGGAGCGGGAGCAGAAGTTGCAGCAGGTTGAAGGCCTAAATAACTCCATCCGCCTGGAGCTGCTGTCTTCAGACGCAGAGCGCAGACACCTGCGCGATACTGTCAGCCACCAGAAGAGAGAAATCCAGCAGGTGAGACATGGGACGGAATAAGCAGCTGATACATCCACATTATGGGGAAATCCATATTGTGTTAGTATAAGTAGTATGCTATAATGTAAGATTATACTGTCTTTACACCAGTGTGTGATGAATGTACCTTTCATCCTGCCGTTTCCCCAGCATACGCAGGCCCTGCAGGCTTATGAGGCTCAAGTATCATCGCTGGTTCGCGGGATGTCCCGACTAGAGGAGGAGCTACACAAAGCACAGGAGGAGAAGGCCGCTCTCCACTCGGATCTGGCATCTGTCAGGGAGCTCTGTGTCAAACTGGATTCCGGCAAGGAGCTCGCTGCACGTCAGCTCACCTCCAGGAGCATGGATGTAGAGAGGGTGAGACCTGCTCCGACCTTTACTTTAACTTTGCTGAGAACTGGTTGCACCCGCAGTCATCTACGTTGGGATATTTCTGCTTCCTGTAAATAAAGCTGCATGTTTTCTAGGTCACAGGAGAGCTGGAGGATGTTCGGTCAGAGGCAGAGCTACTTAAAAAACAACTGGCCAGCGAGAGGTTGACCGTCCGTAACCTCGAGACACTACTCTCCACCAATCGGCACAAGGAGTTCCAAACCCACCTGACAGCCAGTGAGAGAGAGTCGGAGCTGAAGGTCCTTCGTGATAGGCTGACCCTGGCTGACAGCAAAACGTAACAAATCCAATGTTGGCTTGAACTGTAAGACTTGAATAAAATGCCTATTTTTATTTTTTTTCAAATAGTTGATTATGATTTTTTTGCGTGTGTAAATGTACTCAGTGTGGAGCATGCCAGGGAGGTGTCCCAGCTCCGGGGCAAAGTCTCTCAGCTGCAGACGGAGATGGACGTTCTGAAAAGACAGTTGACCACTGAACGCTTTGAACGGTGAGCTGAACGACTGTTAGTGTTTACACTAACTCTTTCAACTCAACTAAAACTGCAAGTCTGACACAAATTAGATCTGTCAGTATTAATACAAAAGGTATTTTATACTAGCATTGTGATGTGACTCAACTAATATCAATATATAATATATTCTGTAGCCTCGTAATTACATTAGAAGCGTAGTTGATGCAGCAACAGTATTCACAAACTATTTCCCCACATTAAGCTAGCTTTTCACTTTGAGTAGGCTGCAAAAACTTAACGTTTGATCTTTAAAGTCAGGATTTCCACCGTCATGAAACTCCTGGAAAAGTTCTGAAATTAGAAAAACTTTTCCAGGCCTGGAAATGGTTTGAAATTAACAGAATGTTTTGGAAAAGTTTTGAATATACATTGTTTTAGCTATTGTTTGAAATATGTTAATAAAAATCCCAAAACATGTCTAAATATTATGCGTGAAATACGTGATACACATTGGCGTATGCAGCTAGTTGGCGGTGGGAATGTCTAATGAGCGAGTAAAGTTAGCAAGCGCTAGCAGTTTGCTTATTCGCAAAATGCCTGGGAAGTGTGTGTTTGATAATTTAAGGCTTTCGAACGACAAATATAATACATGGCTTGAGAGAGGCAAAATTTAGTCTAGCATATCTGGTACCTACACTGAATTTTAAACTACTAAGTAACATATTATCAGGATGTAGAGACATTACTCTCTGAAAATAAGTTTAGACATATTAAACTTTGTTTACAATATCTGGCCATTTTCAATTTAAAAAAGCCTTATCCAGGTCTGCAATTAATAAACCAATTATTTTCTCACCTAATC
This sequence comes from Maccullochella peelii, assembly GCA_002120245.1. Taxonomy (NCBI): domain Eukaryota; kingdom Metazoa; phylum Chordata; class Actinopteri; order Centrarchiformes; family Percichthyidae; genus Maccullochella; species Maccullochella peelii. The sequence continues at coordinate 116,655 of LKNJ01000564.1, forward strand.
AGAGCTTAAGGCGATGTCTACAAATTGTTTTGTCTAACCAACAGTCCACAACCCAAAGATATTAAACTCATATGAGACAAAAGACTTAATTGATTATCAAAACTGTTACAGCAATTGTCTAAGTGCTTATAACTTTAATACATGGCGTAGTTACAAGGATGTAACACAAACAACACATTTTGACCTTGTCTAATTGTCTCTCTGTCTGCAGTGAAAGGGCAGTTCAGGAGATGCGCAGACAGGGAGTGTCGTTTTCGTCCCTGCAGAGTTCGTTGCCCCTCAGCGTCTCCACCAGTCCTCATCACATCTCCCCAGAACGCTCCATCCTCCGAACTCTAAACAGCTCCACTGACAGGTCAGCAGACAGGTGAGGCTTTGGGCATGAAATCACAGCTTTTGGATAAAACCCAAAAACAATGAGCCATAACTACTTTTTAAAATTCCGCTTCCTTCTTTCACCAAACACTTAAAATTACTTTTCTTTCTCTTTTCAGAAGTGTGAGCTTCAAGGATTAACAGCTAGAGAGGCAGACAAATGAAGGTGCTGATGAGTGAGTCAGAAACCACTAAAAGCTTGTGCTTGAGGTCTTGAGTCTGGACATGAATTGTGAAGGCCTCCATACACCTTTGCATTAATCAATTTATTTACCACCCCAGCCTGAGGCACACATGAAATCATGTCTGGGTCTAAAGCTAATGGCAGTGCTAACATTGGATCAAATTATTGTTTTTTTTCTATCCAACGATTGACGCCATTTGCGTAACTGGATGCAAAGCGTCCTCTCTGTCAGTACGTTACACAGTCATTGATAAAATTAGGATTCGGCTTCGAGAATGAGTTAGTGCTTCTGAAATGAATTTGGTTCTCAGCAACTATAACGTCACACATGTAGCAAGAGAAGTATTCGTTCAGCCCTGTGGTTACGTGTATTATGCTTAATATTCATGTTTTTTTAATGATGTTTTAAATTATTAAATTATTTACAAAATAAAGCGATACAAAATTACAGAAATTGTAGTGATTTACATCACAAAACTTGAACTTGTGTGTAATTACAAGGTAAATAGTCTAAAGTTATAGGAAAGATGGGAGACGGATGGGAAGGCGAGGCTGTGACATACAACAAATAAGACACAAGCTGGATTTAAAACCCACCACCCTGTGAGTACATGGTATGTGTTTTAGCCTGCTAGACACATACACATGCACACATAGTAGAGGTGGGACCAAGTCACAAGTAATTGTCAGGTCTTTGCACTCAAGTCCCAATACCGACAGGTCCCAAGTCCTAAACTTTGCATTTCGAGTCCCAAACAAGTCATAATGTGCTCTTCACCAAATGTAATGATATTTTAACAGTGTAATAATATACTAAATTTAAACAAATCATGAATGCTTTTTAAAATTTGTATTTATTTGTTAACTAGTGCAACTGAACTTAATCATAAAAAACTAGTGCTGACAATGCACTTTCACAGCATATAGCGCACCAGCACCACAACAGACACCACTGTCCTGTCTTGTATTTAAATAACATACTTTTTCATCTTTGGGCTTGGGGGGAAGGTATCAAGTATTTTCAAGTCAAAAGGCTCAAGTCCAAGTGAAGTCACGAGTCACTGGTGTTTCGAGTTGTCGAGTCTAAAGTCATGTCATCAAATTTCTGACTCGAGTCCAAGTCATGTGACTTGAGTCCACATCTCTGCCACGGAGTGCCCACTGAAGCCATTAACCCTTTATCTTCTCCAGAAAAAAGAAAGAAACAAGCAAAATACAAGCTTTGGTCTTGCAATCTTATTTACATTTACATCAATGTATACTGAATTGGTTCATTTACTGTAACTGACAGGAACATGTTGAAACTGGATAAAGTGATTTATATGATTTTATTTTTTGGCTGATTTTGAGCTTTAGTGGTTCTGAAGTGAAGTCTCCAGCTCTTCCAACAATCAGCATGTTGCGATGATATTCGAACATCTCAAGTAAAAATGTGTAACAGCTATCAAAATACTGTTTGTACAAATGATTCTCTATAAAAAATAATCTCAGAACTATAAAACATTGCACATTTAATGCCGGCAGTGTTCAGCGGTTGTGTTGGGGAGAGGATACGTGAAGAGGGAAAAGTCTAAAATGTACTTGGGCAGGAGTTCCCTCAGCAGCTTATGTGGTAAGCTGCACAGATAATAGTGTAACGTCTCCGTGGTGACCGGCTTGTACCACGTTTGCCTCTCTGGGAAGTGAACGTAAGGAGGCGCCCCAATGCGCTGGAGCACAAACTCAGCATCACTTTCAAGGTGCTCATAGGAGCCGATAAAGTCGTAGTTCACAGCACACGGTTGGCACAAGTTATACACGGGCATCCAGTGCTCATTCATGCGCTCCACATCCTCATCCAGCAAGTAATGGACAAACTCTACAAATGTCACATCATCTCCTGTCACAGACGCGTCCTTAGCGCGCCCTTTTCTGTACCGCTTTATGATCTCCACACCGTACTTTTTCTGGTAGGACTGAATCTCTCCAAACTTGTTCCTGTATGCAGACAGTAGGCGCTCCATGGGCTCCCGCACAAACATGAACTTGAAGTAGTGCTTGAGGCGGTAGCGGATCTCCTCAGGTTTCAGAGAGGACAAAAACAGCAGGTCGCTGCGGTGGTCCATCTTGATGTTGACGTCCACGCTCTCCAGAGATCCGCTCAGAACCTTCAGAACCCTCTTCCAGTTGGAGCAGGCCACTTTGGGGACGTAGCAGTAGAGGAAGTGGTACTGATCGTTCACCAGGACGTGCTGCAGCAGCGTCTTCCTCTGCAAGGGGCTCAGGGACCAGATGCTGTGGGGCATGTTCTTCTGGCTGCACATGGTCCTGATGGTCCGGTTACGGATCTCCTGGAGGATCTAAATATGAACACAAATCAGTGACTTAAAGGTGAATTCCACCAATTTTTACACATAAACATCAGTTTACTAATCATGGATTGAATTACTAGGCCTGTGAAAACAGTTGTGTGACGTCAAGAAAATAACCCTGATTATGTCATTGTGAAGTCATCAGTTATATTTAAGACTAACTTCAGTTTGAATATTACAAATTTTATAACAGAAAGCCTGCATACAAGCTGAAGGTGTGGAGTTTGAAAGATGTGGTTATTTACCAGGCAGAGAGTCTAATGAAAATACTATCAAGTTGCATTATGGGAAAATTAACTCATATTAGGGACTAAATATCATATATCTGTCTTTCGAGAGTCCCCCAACTTCATGGAAGTGCAATACTAAATTGCTGGAGTGCCGCTTTAAAGTGGGAAAAAAAAGCCAAGATTTAGAAATAAACAATGTACACAATTCTTTACACAGCTTTATGCATTTTCAATATTGCATCGGACCACCTGGTTACCATTTGATCCAATTTTTAAGCCCTGCGGGATTTTTTAAATGGGCTTTTGATTAGAACAATAAGAAACCAGAACTTTTAAGAAACTGTTTTTGGGTTGGTGGTGATGGTTTGACCTTTGATCGCCAGCTGATAGTAATTCTTTATCCGCTACATTCATCACTAACGAAATGGCTGTGGAGCCTTTAATCCTACAGTTTATGACACAGATCTAATAATTGTAATATTGCGAAACAGACATAGTCACGAGACAAATCAAAATATCCGCTTGCTACTCGCCACCCATCAAACTCCTGCAGAACTTCATGGTGCGTGACATAACTATACCTGGGACTCCACGTCCACAGCAGCCGGTCTGTGTTTCCCAACCTGCCGCATAAAGTCCAGCCGCTTGCCGCTACCCCGCGGTGGAGGCGTCTCCACGCTGTTAAGCATTCCTTTCTCTATCATGAGCAGCAGGCCTCCGGATGCTACGATCACCAGGAACGTTAGCACGGACGGCAGCACAGCGGAGCTGCGGCGGGCTGAGCCCGAGTTCACCGTTGTCCTAAAGTTAATCAACGAGCCGCTGCCGCTACGCACACCTCCGGTCCTTTTCATCCCGTAGTCCTGCCTGCGAGGAAGCATACTTTGTGTCCGGCTTGTCTGTTCAATACCTATTCGCTTTTTAAAGTTCACAGCTAACTAACGTTACTAACTACGTGACAGACAAAAACCGTTGTTAACCTACCACGTACACATAGTTAACTTAAAAAGTGCGTTAAGTTTGCTAGCGTCAATATAGCAATATCCGTATGAACTGTCAAAATAAAACCGTTTTGACAAACATGTTGCAAGTTATTTGATTAAAACAACATATAACATAATATTTGCATTAATTAAATAGCCTGGAGTACATTAAATATGCCTGCTGCCCATAAAGATTTCCTCTCATATGACTATCTTCAACTGAGGAAATTAATGTCAAGCTAATTAGAATAATAATACAAAGACGTCCGGTTATGATTTTCAAAATAAAATCCTCCCTGATACGTTCTAAACACTAAATATAGCATGAGTAATATGTAGTAAATTCAGTAAACATTTTATTATGTCAAGATATATTAATGTAGGCATATTTGCAGCCAGAGAGGTTTTTCGCCTGTGTGAGTATTGTGTTTACAACAGGGCCAGGCAGAAGGAGGTGCTGTGAACAGCCTTGTCCTCAGTACCTCCTACTTGGGGATCCTAGGAGTGCCACCATGTCAGCTGGGAGATGTAGTTCAGCTAGTGGGTATGCCTCAGCAATTAGCTATAGCTTGGGGGACTCTCAGCGATTCCTTGGTCCTTACTTTACTTCCATTACTTAAACTTAAACTTTGCCTTTTACTCTCCTACACTGTATAGTTGTATACGCTTTCTGTTCACTGTCCAGTTCTCCAATACTCATTGAATGGCAAACAGTCTTTACAGCCAAAGACATCCTTTCAGTACAGTAGCACTCACACTTCATCTTTAGCTACGACTGAACAAAAATCACAACACTTAATGGTCCAGTTTATTTCAATTTTTTAATCAATGGACACACACTTCCTTTGTTTTGCCTTCTTGCTAGCGGTTCTCTGCTACATTCACATCAAATCAGAGGAAGAATGGATCTTTGGTGCCTCAGTCTGAGGAAGCAAGTATTATTGATATGTTTCATATTTTACTTTTCTGGATACAAGTACATCCAAATAATGTGTATTCTAGACTAGCTGAACTGAAGCAGGCAATCCTGTCAGTTGTCATCACAGTGTGTTGAAAAGACATGTTTAAGTCAGTTTGGTAGATGTTAGAATAGGTCCCTGAATGTGTAATTTGTAAAAGGTCTACAGTGAAGTAAGACAACATGACTTGACTCCTCTCAGTGTGGGGCTTGACTCAGTCTTATCCATCCATCCAGTCAATGATGAGCTCACATCACCTTTTGCCTGATTCATTCAGTAGTCTGATTCAAAACCTAATTAGTGCAATCAATGCATGTGATCACCAGTTAATTACATCTATTAAGATACCAAGATACCTGAACCTCTCCACCTTTTCCTGGTAAGGCCTACGAAAAAAAAAAAAAAAACATATTAAAGTTAAATGCAAATTTTATAACCAATGTATAGCAGTATGGCCATGGTTCAGGCTCTCATACGCAGGAAATTAATTTTTGTTTACTGTGATTGCTTATGAATAGAAATACTAGGCCTGTAAGTCTTAAAAGCCAAGTATCAATCTATAGATCTGGGCTATATCAGTTTTACAGCAGGTAATTACACTAGCTACATTTGGGGTTGTATTTAACCTACTCCTTGAGTTTGTAAAGCCTATTACCATAAACCTGGAAAGAATGGCAGATATTAATCCTTTGCACACTTCCTGGAACAACTGATTTATCTACATTAGCAAGTAATCTGTTAGAAAAATGTTCAAAATCTTGGCATGTGTTAAAGTGGCCTCTTCAGAGTTAAAAAGGCTATTTTATGTTTTCCTGCCTGTATAGTACAGGGCTAATGGGTTAAAACATGAGTCTTAGTTCATGCTTTGAGACTTATCAGCTAAAAGGCTCTCAGGTTTGGAGATTATCCTCAGTATACGGATAGACAGGATAAAGTCTGATCTTTGGATCTCATTACGTCTGTTCTTTCATGCAGAGATCTTTAAATAATGACTATATATGTTTTGTTTTGGATAACATTTTATTAGAGAACTTCATCTTAAGGGCAGTGCTTATAAGTGATTATCAAAATTCCGATTATTTTTGTGTCAATCGATTAATCGACTAACAATTTAGCGATATTAGCAGCTCTAATATCTCTAGGTATAATGAAGACGGGTTGACCTAAAATGGAGATTCTCCAGTAATTTTATATATATGTAGAATTATAGTATAGGCTATATTATAGTAGCCTATGTAGTAGTAACTATAGCTACAGGCTGAAAAGAGTCTTCATTGGGATCCTCAGTGAACTTCTATTGTGCTCTACAAAGAAACTTTTGGAATCTCCTTTGAGGTGTAGACACCATGACCTACTGTATGTGTGAATTGCAGAATAACCTGCTCATTCTTTAGTTGTTATACAGCATTATAAATGAAACAATATAGCTGTGGATCATAAATACAAAACAGAATGACTGAGACGCACCAGTGATGGTTATAAACACTTGTACGATTAGGTCAGTACATGCAGTAAACAGCAGACGCAATACATCCCAGTAGGATTTAACACCTTCAAGGATACACTGTTTTTTTTAAACCCCCTCGGGGCGGTTACAGCGTTTCCTTCCAGCTCCTGGTTTCTTTAATTACTTCAGAAAAGCACGCGCTTACGTTACAGAAACGTGCTCGCATCGTGCTCACATGTTGGCTCTACACCGTGTGCCGCCGCCGCCGCCGCTCGCCTTTCTTTCGCAGCCACACCCTCCCATCTCTGTCTCGCACGCGTGCAGCTGTGCGGGAGCGACTGTGCGTGCGTCTCCCTGTCGGGCACCCGCAGCATCAGCAACACAAAAGGGTCGGAGCAGCAGGAGCTGGGCTTACCTCAGCACGGATCAGAAGGAGGAATCGCGTCAGGAAAAATAAGGTGGTGGGATTTTCTTTCCTCGTTTCTTCCCTATTGTTGGTGTTTGCGCTGATTGTTTTCCATTTTCGCCACGCTGATGACCTTGTCACTGTATCCCACCTCTCATTTCTCATTGACCTGCTCAGATCGTCTGCTCCATCCTTCGCAGATGTGTGTGTGTGTGTGTGTGTGTGTGTGTGTGTGTGTGTGTAGGCTATGTGTGCGCTGTAAATGGGCTGGGGCTTGCAATTTGATCCGGCTTGAAATGCTCAATCGCCGATGTCAACAGGCCAAATTGTAACCAAGCGTTATTTTTTACAATCCAAAATAATGCTAATCAATGTAACGCTATTTGGATTTCATCTGTGGCAATATGTGAGAAAAGCAAAGGCCAGATTCTTTGTTCTCCGTGCGCCTTTTAGTCTGCAATTAACAGACTGTAATCCCTGTGCTGCAGCATCCGCTAATCTGCCATTAACGGTTACGTATTGATCCGTGTCTTTAGGTCTATGTGGATGTAGTTTATCTCCACAGCGATCCGTGTCTCTCGCCAAACGATACACACAATACAGCATTTGAAATGTCAGGATGCTTGAGTCAGCTGGAAAACCATGCACAGGCCATATGGTGCGGGCCTACATGTGCGAAAAAAAATTAAATTATGGATTTATTTTTCCACATGTCATTTAAAGGCTTTTAAATCAATGCTGCATTGCTGTCACCGTCAGTGTGCTGAGACATAAAGGCAGGAAGAATAGATGGCAGTGTGCCAGGAATGAATTCACAGGCTGCTGGTGTTGGATTTATGGTGCTGGTTTGAGTAAACTGCTGTTTTTTTGTTGGCTGCTTCAGCACCTGATTGACAGGCAAGTGTAGGTTGTCTTAGTCATAATCTGTCAATAGTAGGTATATGGACTGCTGGTTGAATAATGACATATTAAGACACAGAGCTGTGTGTCTGTGTTTTGCAGAGGAAATAGGGAAGAGCTCTCGTAGTAAAGACTACGTCACTCTCACTGATTCAAGAGTTGTGTTTTATTAAGTACTGCAATGTTCAGGTTCACATCCAACCTGAAGGTTTGGACTCTCAGACGCATGGAGCTGCACAGTAAACAAGGATTTGACTAAGTTATCATGTCATCGCCACCCGAATGAAATGACTAATGAACATCTTTTCAGAGACATCTGTGGAGTGCCTTTGCAATGCCAGTCAGCATCCATTTTATGAGTCATTCATCACCCTTTGACCTCAGATAAAACTGCAACTATGGATTTGATTTTAATCACACTAAAGCAGACAAAGACAGTCTGACTCATTGTTTTTTCTGCGCATTTAAATGCCAGCTGATTTGCAGTCACATAGCCGCACATTTGGCAAACAGAACTGGAAGAAACACCCAGCTTGTTAAAAATAAACGTTCGGCATTCAAAATGAATTAGCCTGTCACTAAAATGTGAATTTTGTGATGCATTGACCGAATCAAAATGTTTTCTTGCAGGTGGTCAAAGTGTAGTTTGTAGTGCCATGACTGTCCTGCATGTCTTGCGTGTCAAACTGTATTTTTGCAGAGAAACTAGCAACTTACTTAACTACTGTTAAATAAATGTAGTCAAGTAAATACTCAATATCTAATATATAATAGTCTTCTCGTAAAAACTATTTCTTAGCCATCACCCATCAATAGTATATACAGTATTGTTTATACTATTATACAGATATTGGTATTTTATATATATATATATATATATATACACAAAAACAAGTGAACAGTCTACTGCTCAATTTCTTATGAGGTCTGTCCTAATTATAGAGCGTGGTACGTTATCATCAACTCTTCCAGAATGTGGTCCCTAGATAAGCTTGTACATGTTTATGTAACACATCTCTGCTCTTAATAGTGTCCTATGCAGCATGTTTTCTGTTAACATTGCTGCTGATATCAAGGTTTATTGTAATGACATGTTTGAGGCATTTAGGTCACCTCAGAAATGTCAGCATATAATCAAACGCAACAACAAGGAAATGCAGCAGGCTTTAGATCAAGGCAGCATCGCAGTGATGATGCAGAGATTGTCACTAAGACGAGGTAGGTTTGTCTATTTCATGTCACCGCAGAATGAAAAGAATTCATGTTTGACCATGAAATTAGTTTAAAATTAGGCTTGGTTTTTCCCACCCCCAGGCCATCCTAATCGTCCATTAGCCTTTGAAAGATCAATACAGACATTAACATATTTTCATCTTAGCATGCAATTTAGCTTTTTATGGTATGAAAAAAACAAATTCAGGCATTTATTTGAAATTGTAATTTCCTTGTAAACTCTGAATTTACCTCTGGTTTACCTCATGTAGAGTGCAGTGGCATGGTGGAGGTTGATCCTGGTCTCTTTTACACATAGTGGAGTCATTAAGACTCTCTGCTCATCCTCTGTGTGCGTGTGTGTGTGTGTGCGTGTGTGTGTGTGTTTGTGTGAACAAGTGGATGTGAATATCCGTGTGAGAGAGAGCATGTTTGTGCTGCCTAACTGGGGGGACGGGGGGGACGGGGTCTATTTCTGCACAGAGTCAGTCAGAGAGCAGTCTGTCTTTGAAGTGCTACGCTGCTGTAATATAGGCAGCATCCAGGTTGATAAAGCCCTCATCATTACCATATCACTGTGAGACTGCGGTGTGATACTGCCAAAACTGGAGAGTGGGGGAGCTGGCCTTGTTACACACTAACACTATGCTGATGCACACAGACATTGTGATTACAGATCAGACTAATATGAGCATAAAATGAGGATCTTATTGAGGCGTCTCAAGTCTGCTGCTGTTTTTGCTTTAAAAGTGAATGTAAATGACATTTGCTGTAACCACAGTTTCAGCAGTCCACTTGTGTGTGTTGAGGTTAGCTCTGAAGGCTCCGAGCTCCACAGATTAGACTATAATGGACATTTGAGACCATAATATTATTAAGCAGTTATGGTGCACCGCTTTACAAACCATTTTAATCACACATGCGCATAGACAGTTACTGTTAACCCACAATGAAAGGCTTTGTGTGCATCAGCCAGTTGAAATGATGAATGCCACTCTGTTCTCCTGCACTGGCTATCTGGCGCGGAAACAAAGTGTCACTTTGTGCCTCCTCAGCACAGCAGCACTAACAGACACAGGAGAACGCCCATCTCTCCTCGCTCGGAGCTAACTCGACCCCTATCCCCGCTGACACACCTCCTCCCCTCAGACTGTACATGTGCTCCACTCCAACACACATCTGCACTCATGAACCCACACCGACACAGAGTTTTCATTCCCGAGTATGTGATTGCACCTTAGAACAGCAATCAAATTTTCATCAATATGAGAATATCAAGGGATGTTTACTCTGTCGCTCTCTTGTACGCCCACTCAGACACACACACACGCACACACACACACACACACACACAAACAACTAAGCCCTCACTGCATCTGACACCTGACTCCAGGTAATGCCCTAGATCCAAAGCGACAGCAGGCAGGTGGAACGGCCACACACACATAGATACCCTCGCACACAGAGCGACTGCAGGACGGTAAGAAGGCATTCTTATACAGAAAGTTAAAAACAGTTGATGAAATGTCAGCTTAAGGTCTCGTACATAGTTTGTAGAACTTTAACTATACTTTCCATTATTCTTTCTGTCTGTTTTCTGGCTCTCTGTGTGCAAAATCAGTATGAGCAGCTCATGTTGTACAGAGGGATTTAATGACGTGTAAAAAATATTACTGTACTGAATATTTGGTATATGTCAACTGTGAATATTACAAGTGGCATTGTTTGTTTTTGAGATGCTCAGGCAGGAGGATATGGCCTTTCTGTTGTTGTTGTTGTTTGTTTGCACACGTGCATTGTCAGTTAACTGTTATTTTCTAATGTGGAAAATATAACATGGTCATGTGATACATGTTGCGTGTCACTCTAAAATCCATTGTTCCTCCACATGCACCCTGTGGATATCTAGGGAGTAGACAAATGCCAAGAACACCTTACAACACAATGTCTGAACAAAAACTGAATATTGTATAGTTCAAAAAGATACTGTTTATTGCCGGCCTGTTGGACGGGATTGTATTTTGTCCAGTGATGCACTGATAGCTACTACTGGTGGTTGTTTAGTACCTCTAACTAGGTTTTCAGCTATGCTAGCACTAGCAGCGTGGCTCTAGGACTGGATGTGTTAGTTAATTGGATGATTGCCATGAAATTTTGTACAGACAGTCATGGTCCCCAGAGGGTGAATCCTACTCACTTTGGTGTTCCCCTGACGTTTCATCACCACCGGCAGGTCAACATTTTACCTGACCAGTGTGTGTCTAGTGCTAATTAGCAAATGTTAGAATGCTAACAAGTTAAACTAAGATGGTGAACATGGAAAATATTATACCTGCTTAGCATCAGCATTGTCATTGTGAGAATGTTAGCATGCTGACATTAGCATTTAGCTCAAAGCACTGCTGTGCCTAAGTACAGCCTCACAGAGCTGCTAGCATGGCTGGAGACTCTGAAGGTGGGAAGGCAGCAAGAAAAGCCGGCCATCATGAGGGGGGATATTGTTTAAATATGGGGATAATGGCGCACATTTTCAGACAGTCTCTCCTGGAAGACAATCATAGTGTTGTTCACTTGAAAAGTGACAGAAATAGTTGTGTCAAGAATGAAAATGAGAGAGAGTTGAAACCCAGCTTACTTCACCTCCACACAACTGGCCTGTCATGGCGCAAAGTGGGTGGAAATGTTGGTTTGTCGTTTTTGGAAAGTTAACAACAATGGTTGGACATAGCCCCCCCAATTCTGACGGCAGAAAGGTGTGGGGGGAGGGCGTTTCCGAAGCTATTCGACCATCCGACAAGCAGTTCTGAAGATGCATGCTGGCAGCTTTAATCTTGTTAATACATTATGCCTCAGCTCTAATTGAAGTTGATGTAGGTTTGGGTCTGACATGCTGAACATGAACATTAGCACAAACAGTGTCACCACAGGTTGGTACTTTGCTCATTTGTTTGGTATCTTTGTGCCCCGTACAATCTGTGTGGCGCGAAGGTGGGAGGAGTTTCATGATGTACAAATAGATTGTTTATCGGCTTAATATCACTTATGTTGATAATTTTGGGATTCCATCTGCAAGTGCAAGTGAAATTCATAACAGAAATGTGTGGCAATGCAGCAGTGTAGAGGTGTATTACATTTCAGTGAGGCCACATTTCTGATTTGTTTTTATTTAGACATTTTAAATCTTCCATAGGGAGTGAGAGAGAGAAAGAGACATCCTGGGGATGCCTATGTTGCACACAACACTCTTTTTAACATCAGTAAACATCATCAGGACCTCCCTTTCCCGAACATGCTCTTTTTATATTCTCATCCAAATGGATGGCTTACCAGGGGCAGCAGCTGCTGGCATCAAGGCCTTCTTTCCAACTTGTCGGGGGAAAGTAGCATTGCATTTGTAATTGCAATATGATATGTGATACAGAAAAACGGTTTTAGTTAAATATGATGGTTATCTTTTCAGAAAAAAACAAGTCTCTTGATTGGAACGTAAACAGGATTACTGTGGGGAATTATCAGTTTATGCCATCATGTCATGACTTGCTTTACTTTGCCAGCAGCCGTGTGACTGGCTGAGATAATGATTAATCACCACACACCTCTGATATTTATTTTCCATATTTGTAATTACCCAACCCTTTTGCACTTAGGGTGTGCTAAATATAAAGTGCACTTGGACACTCCCTCATAGTCCCCGTGCACACGACCTGTTGAAACAGCCACATCAGGAGAAACACATGCAGTGTTTGTGCCAACTATTTCAGTCACTTTGTAGTGATAAGGATTTGTTGTGTAAGTTGATTCTGTGTTGCGTCTGTCTCTTCTGGCCCTGGCTGCTGCTAAAATGTTGCCATGGAAACCAGAGGCTGCTCAAACTTCAAAGAATAGTAGAGAATGAGATTGGGACAAAGAGCTGGTGTTGAGACGTTGTGTAAGTCTGGACCCTAAGATGATCCGGTTTGTTGTCGTCACCTCATACATCCCGATAGAATATGTTCTTCTGTTTAGAAGTGCTTCCTCATCCACCCCTTCCCATGCCACCCTCCATGCCATGCTCATGTTTCCCCACTGTGCGTGCACCTGATGCTAAACAGACCTAACAAACCGAATCCTGCTGTTTTGTCTCTGTTCTGTATTTATTCCACCGTTTTTCTCCCAAAGCCACGGCGGAGGCAGCAGCGACGTTCGTCTGGGTAAAACGAGCTTTGTGCAAAAGGGCAGATCGATGTTCCCTAAGGTTTTACTGCAGTGGTGCGCAGCCATCTCGAGCTGTGCAGCGGAAATAGGTAAACCGTTACACAGCTCCACCACGTTCGTCTGTCTGCTTTGTCAGCAAGCTACTTGTGCTGTAAGGTTATGGCACTTAGCCGCTACAACACTAAGCCATGCTATTGGACTTTGGTAGTTGTCTGGCCCGCTCTGGTGCAGAGCTGGTGTCACCATCAAATGATGTTGAGCTGCTGGGTCGTTCGAGAGCATCGTGTTATGACACCGCCATACTATGATGCAGCTGTATCCTTGTCAAAGGCATTTCTCTGCTTCTGTAGAGCACATGGCTGCCCCTCGTGCTTCTCTCATTCCATCTCAGCTGCTCCCCAAGTCTGTCCTCTGCAGCAATAGGACAAACAAAAAAACACGTCACACACTGGCTTCTTAGCGCACAGACACTTGCTCAACGTTAGGACTTGCAGCCAAGCTCAGTCAGCACATGTAAATAAACAAACAAAAAAAGAAGAGAATCCACAATATCTCTCTTTACACCAGCAGACACAATCGCATACAGTCTCTCTCCTCACCACTCTCACACTCTCTGTCTGTGCTCACACACCCCTACTACCAAACATGCTTGTTCGCTCCTTGTTCTGCGCTGGACAAAGAGCCTTTCTGGGGCGAGACATTTCTGAGAGAGTCTGTCCGGCTCTGTCTCCCTCAGGAAGGAAGCCCACGGCATGCTGATCCCACTGGAGACAGCGGGCTCCTCTCTGGCTCTCTCAGTACTGTCTCACACTCTCTGGTTCTACACTGCCAGCCAGGGTGCTTGTGGTTTTGCACACAACACACATTTCCGCAGTACATCAGAAAACCTCTGGCTCGGCCGACGTGCTGCAGACAGGTGTTGGAGGGCGCCAGGTTCAGGATTCAGGAAGCAGTCTGTGGTTTGTTGGTTGCTGTCAGTTTATGAGATGCAAATAAGAAGTGGTTTGTGTGATTAGACGAAACAAAGGGTCATCCTGCTGAAAGTGAACATGTTCAACTCAGCTGTTGTGAGTCTTTTTTTTATTTGCAATTTTGGCACTATCTGCATCCCGCAACCACTTAGCTGTGTGTTGTCATTTCAGATGTACGGCTGAGGTTTTAGTACCACCATTTCTACACCAACAAGCCACAACAGAGCGGCCTCAGAGGGCTCGTTTTGCTTTTAAAACAGTGGAGGCTTTATCGTGCCCCAGACAAGCCAATCACCAGGAGCCATTCTGCCAGAGCTAACAAAGCCGAGCTTTTTGATGATACTGCTATAGGCGATGGAGAGCAAAATAAAAAGCAAGACATGAAGTCCAACTGCAGCTCTGCTCAAGCACTGTAAATCTTCAGTGCTCCTTTCCTGATCTCTCACGTGTCTCTCCTCTCTTTTTCCCTCGATTAAAAGCTCACACTTGCTCCTTTTACCCCCCTGCAGTAAAGATGATAACAGCATCCCCATGCTCACTTCCTTCTTCTCCCACCACAGCCAAGGTGTGCAGTGACCATGGCAACGGACTCCACGGAAATTAAGCATGACATGCTTTTAGAGGTAACCGAATCCAAAGGCCCAGGTAAATAGGAAAAAATGAGTGCTTTTAGTGACATCTTAAAGAGACAGTGTCTTAAAGCAGATTCAATGATCACATCATGAGGAGCAAATGACCTCTGTCAGCTTCAGTTGAATGGGGCTTTTTTCACTGTCTCTTTAAGAAATTCATGGTGTGGTGATGAGTTTGACTTGAGCCTTTTATATAGGCTGTGCTGTGTCCACATTTCTGACTTCTTTGACTGCATTTTTACTAGCTTTTGTTTGATCCCTTCAAGCTGTTACACAAGACATAACCTGATCAAGGGCCACCATGAACCAAAGTAGCAAAGATTAAATCGGACAAAGTATAGGAGATAAAAAGCCGCAAATTCAGTGTTACAGCAATAGTTGTAACATTTTGGGAAGTACGCTCATTCTATTTCTTACGAGGAGCTAGATGAGATGATTGATATCGCTTTAATATTTGTACACTAAATATAAGGCTACAGCCAGCAGCCACTTAGCTCATCTTAGCACAAAGACTGGAAATGAGGAACAGCCTCCTGCTGGGGGTTTTTTCTGCTGCCAGCTAGTTAATTTGCCGTCACCAGATGGGAAATATTCCCTGATCAGATGGCTAGAATGGGGGCTCTGAGTCCAGAGGACCAGGGTCAAAACACACTGCACTACAAGGACACAGGAAGCAAGAGTTAATCCCAGCGTCAGGCCGGGTGCTGCTCTGTGCAGTGCTGGGTGGCTGAGTCGTCTACGCTGCAGAAAAACGTGTCCTTTCTCGTTTCACGTGTGAGTGTGTGAGCATGCCCGTGGCAGTGCATTATGGGCTTTGAACCAGAGTAGAAACACTGGACCGGCCCTGATGCTGGAAGAGCATGCTGCAGGGAAGCAGAACATCAGTGTCACCACCATAATATCACTCACTGCACTAAGACAGAGAAGGAGAGAATGGGTCTGACAGAGTATCAAGTATATCATCAATTTCATCAGAGCTCTGTAAAAAACACATAACTCTATTTAGAAAATGGATAATAAGCAAAACCAAAGACAAAATCTCAAACTTGCACAGTCTCTTGTTCGTGGCATCTGTCATAACTGCATTTGTCCCTTGACCATTTTCTGTGGAGATACAGGGTTTCTGTGTGATGTGATTTACATGGTCATGAGACATGAGTGACACATTCACTCATAAAAGCATTCCCTTTTAGTTCAACCTGGGTGGTGTCTGTTTTATATAAAGCAGTACAAAGACAGAATCATAACAAATACTTCCCACATTGTATATAAATTCATATCTTTGTCAGTATTTAAATACATACACAGCCATTAAACTCTCACACACACAAATAAAGACGCACTTCAGAGTCAAGGATCTAAGTGGGGGAAATTAGTTTGCTGTATCATTTCCCATGATGCCTCTGGTACAGTGAGCAGCGTGCGAAGTGAAATCCCACACCAGTTGCTACTTATAGCTCTGAAAGGGATACCCACAGAGCCCTGAGAACGCCTGTCTGCACAGTGGTGTAGAGTAGCACAGCAAGTACACAAATAGATACAACAGACAAAAACAAAACACACAGAAAGAACACACAAAGCAGTGCTGAGGAAACAGTCTTTATTACATTTTGAAATGAAGCTAAAAGATATCTGTCTCTCATCTATCCCGTCTTTGGGATCCAGAACGTGGGAAAGTTTAGCTTATGTGTAAGAGTTTATAACTTCCTGGCATATAATCAACCAAATGTCCTCATGACTTCTTCACGAACCAGCACTGATCTTACCAGCGCTAACAGGGTTTATTACAACTGCTCTGTTTTATTACGTAGGTCAGTTGTCGACATCTTTTTATTTTTTGTCAGCACATTGCTCCTTTATTGTTCCATACTGATTTGATGTGGATTTGACTCACTGGCCGATGGATCAGGGAAGGCTGCCGGAGTGGTTAGCTGTGATCTAAGTTTTCTCCCTTTAGTTTTGCATCAGGAAACACACGTGTGAATCTCTGGAGAGTTGTTAATATGTTGCAAATGTGATATGAGTCATACATTTCACATTAACTCTTGAAGCCATGTGGCTAGCCAGGATGTCGTTGTGGGTTTTCACTGCTTTCCTTTCTCTCAGGACCAATCATGGATTTGCATTTTCCTGTTTTCAGTCAGTAATTCAGGGATTTGTTCATCATTTTTCTAAATCTGCTGTGGCTGTGGGTGCTCCCTTTTTTATGTCTGTTGTTTATCTTTCCCACTTCCTGTAAATATGAGTAAGTATGAACCAAAGAGCCAAGGTTTTCTTCTCATTCCATCTGCTACTTTGATTTATTTTCTTTTAATTCAATCAATTGCATTTCATTATCTACACACACGCATACAAAAACACGCCCATAGGCACCATCCTGCTCGTTATCTAGCTCAAGGGTGACATATAAAGATTGATGATCTGATTGCATGTAGCTGTGGTTGTCATTTATTTTCTTTTGCCAACAGAGAGAAAGCGACAGGGCAAATTCCAGCCCTTCAGACGACTCTTTGGGAAGAAAAAGAAGAGGGAGGCGAAGGGGGGCTTTGATGGAGCAGAGCTAAAGGCGAGTTTTTCTACTGGGGAAGTGTGCAATGGAGTTGTTTCTGATGAGGAATCCAATCAAAATCTGAGGTAACTACATTCATAAAACTACATTCTAACTACTACGTTCATAAAGATTTGTCTGAGTTATACATAATGAAACTGAGTTTTTCCTCATTTTATTATTGCTGATAAAAGCTGCTACCACAGGTCTCACCAATAATTTAGGGTCTTTACAGGATGTTTGCAAATGTCTTGCCACCTTTATCCAGAGAGCATCTTAACAGGTTTCTTTTCACTTCCAGAAAAAGTGTTAAAACAGACTGTCATAAACACTGCAAGTTGCGGTTACACAATATGTAGAGAAAAGGGGGAGGCTCTGCTCGAGTACAGCTTGTGAAAGGCTCAACACGATTTGGGCCTGTAATTGATGTGCTGAAACTGCTGGTGTGTAAAGAGGTCATTCATTTCTTTGTATAAAATGATTTACGGAGCGACGCTGCAACCCGCTCATGATAAATGAATGAATGACTGACAGTAATGGCACGCTGCAACGCTGAATACGCTCTTATTCTTCTGCAGGGAGTTGAATCCCATCGGATCTCGAGCTCTCTCCCACGACAGCATCTTTATCCCAGAGGAGCCGGTGACTGAGCCCGGTCTAGATCACAGCATGTCCCAGGAAAACGTCTCGGATAAAGTTAGGAATCTGCAGGTGGGCCTTGTAGCGGTGTGCACTCAGTTGCTGAACAGTTATCTTCTGTCTACGTGCATAACGTGTAACCTTTTTTATTGATCAAACAGAGGCAGATAGCACAAGGTATAAAGTTTGGCCAGAGGCCTCCTTCTCTGAGGAAAAGTGAAGGAGATGAGGGAAGTTCAGATGAGGAAGAGGTTCCCCGGAGTCCTCTGAAGGTTTTGGCCCAGGTAGAAGCCGAGCCAGCAAACACAGAGCCAAAGGTAACAATATTTTGTTCTATTTTTAAAGGGGAACTCCACCAATTTGACACATCAAAGTGTGTTTACAGGTCTGGGGGAGTACTACTGCATATGTGAAAAAGTTGTATAAAGCCTTTTGTGGCTCCAGAGGGAGCTGGGTAAAGTCTGTTAAATTACCTCAAGTGATGTCACTTGAGTCAGCATGGGTTGGGGCTGAAGTCTACAAGTTTGAAAATGAAAACAATCTGGGGGTGTGGAGTTAGAAAGAAGTGACCTTGCCAGACCTCTGTAGCCTGCTCCTCATCTCTACTTGAGGCTACATTAGCCGCTACTAGCATAACATAACATAGTATATCTGGTTCTGCTGCATTGATTTAGACTTTTTTTTCAAACTGT
This sequence comes from Maccullochella peelii, assembly GCA_002120245.1. NCBI lineage: Eukaryota > Metazoa > Chordata > Actinopteri > Centrarchiformes > Percichthyidae > Maccullochella > Maccullochella peelii. Next base: position 135,378 of record LKNJ01000564.1, read on the forward strand.
CTATCTGAGTCTCACAGTGTTATAGGAGTGCAAAGTAAAATCAGTGGAATACTCTTTTAAGGTATTTGGACTAAGATCAGATGTGTTTCAGTCTACAATAAATGCTCTGTTATTGTGACAAAAGCAGGTCCAGGGGGCTCAACAAGTTGAAACCCAACACAGCACCCCAGTGAAGTCCCCAAGGTCCAAACGAGTTCTTCCACCTACTGGTACTATCGAGTCCATCAATTTGGATGCTGTTCCACAGTCTGTTCCTCGCTTAGACAACACCGCTGCCAAGCATAAACTGGCTGTCAAACCGAAAAACCAGAGGGTCTCCCGCAAACACCGGCGGTTTACACAGGTGAGTTGCCTCAAATGGGTCTTGGTGATTTATTTTGTGACATTTCCCGCCCTTTGTTGTGGTTAAAAAAATAGTAACTAATCAAATTTCCACATTGTCAGGACCTCGATGAGGTATCTATTCCTGGTGTGGTGCAAGAGGACCTCGAGGGTGCAGGAGTCTCCATAGACGACCAGCGCAGAGCATCTGTTGAGGATTCCCTAGAAAACAAGAAACAGAGACTCCACGAGGAGACGAGACAGGAGACGAGGAGGAAGAGGGAGCTGGAGGAACAGAGGCTCGAAGGGGAGAAGAGGAAGAGAGCAGCAGAGGAGCTGAGGCTGCGTGAACTAGAGGAGGAGAGGTGTCGTAAACAGCAGCAGGAGGAGGACGAACGAAGGCTTAGAGAGGAGGCAGAGAGAAGGGGGAGGGAGGAAGAGGAGAGAAGGATCAGAGAGGAAGAAGAAAGGAGGTGGCGAGAGGAGGAAGAGCGAATGCGGAGGGAGGAGGAGGAAAGGAGGATGCGAGAGGAGCAGGAGCGCCGACAGCGGGAGGAGGAGGAGAGGAGACAACTGGAAGAGCAGAGGAGGAAAGAGGAGGAGGAAAGGAAGAGGCGAGAGGAGGAGGAGGAAGCGAGGAGGCAGCAGGAGCTTGAGGCCGGTAGGAAGAGGAAGCTAAGAGAGGAAGAAGAGAAGCTGAGGTTGCAGGAGATTGAAGAGAAGAAAAAAATAGAAGTGGAGGAGAGGAGGAGAAAGGAGGAGGAGGAGCAGAGGAGGCTGTCATTAGAGGAGGCTGATGGCTGCCTAGATCCACAGGAGAGGAAGAGGAGGGCTGAGGAGCTGCGCTGGAGGGAGATGGAGGAGAGACAGAGGCCTTTCTCTTTCAAAGTTTCCTCTGGAGAAAAACAGATTTTGTTCCAGAAGGTCAACCTGACGCCTGTTACGCCGGCCTCCAGCCACCAGAGCGGTGCTGTAGCTGAACAAAGAGAGAGCGCTAAGGCCTCCTCTTCTGAAGGACCAGACTCCCCAAACCTGCCAACGTCTCCATATGTCCCCCACACAGCCATCTTAGTGACAGGCGCCCAGCTCTGTGGGACAGCCGTTAATTTAGACCAGATCAAAGACACCGCCTGCAAGTCTCTGCTGGGTTTGGGAGAGGATAGAAAGGCCCAGGGAACACCGCCAACCAAGAGCAAGACTTCACCGGACCGCAGGTCTGGCAAAACCAAATCACTTAACGAGTCCTCGCTCTCTACAGACCAGTCCAGTGCGGCCGCCCTGGCAGAATGGGCAAGCATCAGATCAAAGATATTCAAGGGGGTAGAGGAGGGGAAATACGAAGAGTACCCAGACCCGAGCAAGAACCAGCCTCAATCCAGCAGTGAAGACCAGCCTGCATTCTCCCACACGAACCTCAGGAAGACCATGTCTGCCAGCGCCAAGTTCTCCATCACCCCTGCGAAGAAGAAGTTTGGGGATTCAAACAGGAACTCTGAGGTGTTCGGTGTAGATGATAAGGAAGCAGGAGAGGAAGCTACTCTGTCTGATAGCCCCACTGTGGTCTCCCCAGTTCCAACCTGTAAACCTCAGAACAGGACGAGTAAAACTGTCCGCATTGTAGAAAGAGGGTCAGAGGAATGTATGTTTGCCAAAGACCTCCCCTCTTTCTTGGTTCCCAGCCCTGGAGTCAAACCTGAGGGGCCAGAGTTGAAGAGCAGGGTTCAGAGTGAGATGGAGGGATCTGAAAGTCAAGAGGAGGGAGGGGACCGAGGCCAGGACAGTGAGGACAAGCCCTCACCTTTTGGCATAAAGCTGAGGAGGACCAATTACTCCCTCCGCTTTCACAGTGGGGAGTCCACTGAGAAAAGGAAGAAACGATACAGTGCTGGGGACAGCTTTGACGGCGTCCCTTCACCCCTCACCCCCATTGAGCCGGACTCTGACGCTTCCTCTGTCTTTTCTGACAAATCAAGTCCCGCATCGCCTCAGAAAGAAGGCGCAGTCGGCAAATACTTACATGCATCTGCCTCCCCCGCTGTCCCTCGGGTTAAACCGGGTAAGTCTACCAGCCCCACCGCACACAGCGAAGGTGACAAAGTGCTTTCCAAGCCACCGCTCTACCGCAGACCAATCACGTCGCCCAAACCTACTGGAGCAGTCCCCACACCTCCTCCATCGCCGCTACCTAAAGTGGCCCATGGGCCTCCCAGTGATGCCATGATCCAGAGGACAGGGGCCGCAGAGTCATCCAGCCAGGAGCAGACGAACAGGAGTGAGGAACCTTCAGCGGTGGCCCATTTGCACCGGAGCAGCCAAGGCCAGGTCCAAGGGGAAGAGGAGCCGAAGGAGAAGAGATCCTTCTTCCCTTCCATTAACATCCCCTGGAGAGAGAAGGCGGACAGAAAGACCGAGCTCATCAGGAGAGGTCAGTGTTACTTTGATCAAGCACTATGCTGTTGGATTTTAAAATCTTGGTTTTTGGAGCAAAATCCTCCAACATATAGTGCCTCAGCCAGGCTTAAAGAATTAGTTTGACATTTTGGGCAATGCACTCATACTTACTTATATACATTTTCTTTTCGAGAGTTAGATGAGAAGATCAATACCGCTCTTGTGTCTCATGTACTCTACACAACTATTTCTTGGCCACAATTTGTCATTTTCACACTTCATTTTTTGTGCAGGTGAGCTTTAGAAGTGCTGATAGGTGAATTTTGTTACCTTTGGAAAGAGCCAGGCTAGCTGATTCCCCATTTCCAGTCTTTATGCTAAGCTAAGCTAACCGGCTACTGGCTGTAGCTACATATTTAGGGTACAGACATGAGAGTGGTATCGATCTTCTCATCTAACTCTTGGAAAGAAAGCGAATAAGCGCATTTCCCAAGATGTTGAAGCATTCCTTTAACGTGACCTTGAGTGTAATAGGTGTATTATGTTGGGCTGGGTATCAAACCTCAATATCAAAAACTGTCAAGTGACGAAAGCTGCCATCAATGTCTGGTCAGATTTGTAACCTTATTTATTTATTCTTTGATCTGATAGCTCCTTATTTATATCTAAATATTGCCAATTTTAGACTGTATTTTATATAGGTAAAGTTTTTTTATAACATTTATTATTTAAGAACTTTGACTTTTGTTGGGTTTTTGTAGAAAAACATGCTTATATTTCGAATATGTTATCATTTTGGTATTGGTACCCAAAATCTGGTACTGTATTGGAAGTAGCATCCAAAAATTTCAAACAGTATCTTGCCCTAGTAATATGGCAATATGCATGTGTTCCCCTGCAGAAAGACCATCACTGCAGAGCAGGCACTCACTGGACAGTGCGAGGGTCCAGGAGAAGGAGGCTGGGCCCTTATGGATCACACTGGCTCTGCAGAAGCAGAAGGGCTTCAGGGAGCAGCAGCAGAATCGAGAGGATCGACGAGGCCAAAGAGAGGCCAAACTGGCTGAAAAACAAGCTAGAGATAGAGACAGTGTATGTGCCCCAGATTGCCTCTTTACATACTTTCTAATATTTCTTCACATTATCTGGCAGCATTCTTCCTCACATGCAATCACTATTCTCTTTTGCAGGTTACACTGGTGAGCCCCACAGAGAGCAAAGGGAGCGGGAGCACCAGTCCTTCCTCTAAACCTCAGACACCAGAGGAGCCCAAGAGACCCGACAGCCTCCTGGGACGATTTGAGCGCAGAGAACACCTGAAAAAAGCCAACACTTTACCCAGCTCTGTCACTGGTAAAAACCTGCACTTTGAGGATTTTGGTCTAAAATGAATCAAGCCAAATATTGCTGAAATGATTATTCAATTTTAATAATCTTCAATCATTAATCATTATTTTGATAATCAATTAATTGTTAGTTAACTTTTTAACCAGAAACACCAAATATTTGATGGTTTGAGGTTCTCAAATGTGGGAATTTCTGCTTTTCCTTTTTCTTTTTTTCTTTTTTTTTTACATTATAGTAAATTGAATATTTTTGGGACTGTTGGCCGGACAAAACAAGACATATGATGACATTTATTCACAAATTCACAAAACAGTTTAAATACAGGTACAATCATATAAGACATAATAAAAATGAGTGAAATGGGATACCCTGATAAGCCCTGCAGCGTGAGAATAGGGGCCCGACACTCAGCAGATAGTATTTAAAATATATGTTTACTAACACGTTGCCTAAATACATTGTAAAAAAGCATGTATTTTGCATTTACAACATACAAAACACTTAAGACTAATGAAAGACCCTAACCCAAACCTAAAAAGCTAAATGGTCCCAAGACATTTATTCCATCAGTCTAAATGGTTAAATAGGTAAGATACAATAGATAGATACATATGGCAAATTAAAATAATACAATTTAAATGGATTTCAGAGTAGTGTAGTTTAGAATAATTAGTTTAGACGTCACCTTGGACTCTAGGAAATTGACATTTTTCACAGTTTGCTGATGTTTTAAAGACCATATATATAGAAAAAATAATCTAAAGACTAATTGATCATTGCAATAATAGAAAGTTGCAGCTAAATCAGTTTCATTCTTTTATACAGTGACCCTAAAAAGGCTGTATGGTGAAACAAACAGATTTGTAACTCATTTTTGTCCTTGATTTGTTGTTTCAGTTGAGATTGCAGACTCTACACCGTCGCCACCTGCTGTCAAGGAGGTGTCAAAGCGCTTCCCCTCCAGTGACTCTCCGCAGGTGTCCACAGAGCCGGCCTGGCTGGCCCTGGCCAAGCGAAAGGCCAAAGCCTGGAGCGACTGTCCTCAGATCATCAAATAACACCTGAGCCCAGCTTCACACTGGGCTCTGGCCTGCATTGAGACTGCACACTGCCCACGGACTCTGAAGCACCGTCGCCTGTCCCTTCCCTCCCAAGACTCCCCATGAAAACCCTTCCTGACTGTAAACCAAGTAAAGCCCTCCATCACCTCGTAACCCCACACACTGGCTGGTACTATTATCATGTTAAAGTGCGCTTCACATTCAAATATTCCAATACAGTTGCACAGATATATGTAAACAATTGTTGCGCGCATGCACATACTGTATACAAACACACAAAGCATATGTCCCAAAAAGACAGAGATAGAAGGAACACGTTGCAGTCCGGGGGAGTCCTCAGCAGCCAATCACAACCATGGCTGGCCATTGCAATAGCCAACCCCAATTTCTTTTTTTATTTTGTAGCCAACTGTGTCACCGTGGTTGTAAATAAATCATTCGCTCAACACAATAAAAGGTCAAACACTTCTGTATTGGAGAGGTGAAGCTCTGACATATGACAGTGTTTAATCAACAGAGGGTAACTGTCTGAATTGTGTTTTAAGGGCTACCAGAAACAGGAAGTCGACCTGTTGAATCTGCTGATGGAAGTGTTACAGGCGTCTTCTCTGCCCTCGTTGGTATTATTTATGTGTGAAGCAGCGGATTTATCGATGTTGAAACGATACTGTATCTCCTCTCTGAGCCTTGTCATGTACAAAAAAAAAGCCTTTTCTGTCTTTTTTTTTTTTTTTACTCATACTCTTAGCAGAACAATTCTCACTGTGTCCGTGATGACTGTGATAGCTGTCAAAGAGGCTATTGTACAATTTCGCCATTTTAAAGTAACCAGAATCTGTCATAATCACACGGTGGGTGCACCTAAACACAGCACTGAAGACCACAAGTGTTACTGGGCATTTACAGTGAACTGCACATTATCCTCACAGCTGTGTGATGACGTAATTTGGACGATTTTTTCTGGCTTCGCTAATGGAGACAGACACAACACCTGCTTGCTGTAACATACATTTTTTTTGTAGCTGTCCTCCTGTAACACACTTGTGTTTGTAGGCTTACGCCATCACTTCCTCGTCAATGTGATATGATCTTACAAAATGATGTAAGCATTTCCTCGATGGAAAAAAAACAAACAAAAAACCTCCAGCATTCTCTTTTCATGCCACTCACTTAATGACCTGTGTGTGTGTGTGTGTATGTATGGAAGTATGTACTGTATGGAAGTCAAAGGCGTTACCAGCGCTTCGATCAGAAAGAGTCACTTTGTCATTTTGTTTCTAACGTCGGTCGTGCACAATAGTGTAGTGTACGCAATGTTATATGTAACAAGAAAAATGTTTGGTATTATTTGCACTTTTTTGTCCCACTTAGAGATATTCATGAGAAAATTCTTAAAGAGATACAAAATGTTATGAATAATGTAAATTAAATACTGATGTCTGAACTGAAAGACCGTGGACTCATTATTTCCCTGAACTTTAAGTTTATTTCCCAAAGGAGCCTCTCCGCTCTGACACAGATATAAAAGCCATCAGTGTTTATTATAAAAATCAGTGCAGAAATACATTGTTATCCTTCTAGGTTTCTTCTTTGACAGTCAGCTTTAAACAATACACATAGTCATTGCGGCACCCGACTACGAGAGACTGTTCCCACACCACTGGGGATGAAAACAGCTCCCCAGGTAGAGTGAACGAGGCCAGCATTTGTCCATCTTGTCCATCCAGGATCCACACTGCGCCGTCTGTGGAGGCCAGGGCCACCAGAACCCCCCTCCTGCCCACTACAGAGCCATCAAACACACATGGACTGGAGTACACCTTCCCTGCGGTCTGGAAAGTCCAAACTAAAGAGCCATCGGCACAGTTCAGACAGTACAGGAAGCCGTCGTGTGAGCCACACAGAACCCTCTGCTGGTCTGGTGTGACACATGGAGAGGAGAAGACGGGTCCTTTTGTTAAAAACTGCCAAACCTGCAGAGAAACACAAGAGTCACACAGTGTTACCGGTGGTAACAGCAGGTGCGCTTTAATACTAAAAGTCCCAGAGCTCTGGGAGCAGCAAACACTCTCTGAGCAGCTACTTTGTCAGAAATACAACAGAAGAGTAGTTCAAAAGAGTAGAAATGTTCAGTTAGCATCAGCAGTAGCTTAATAAAGCTCAGACACAGCTGTAGGAGAGTGAACCGTAAACAGTAAGGCTGATGTCGGTGAGATAAAGTTACTAACGCTGGATTACATGCTGCATCATTTCCTGTTACTCCCTCATGTGTGTGAAGGCAATGTGAATCCAAACGTGAAACTCCACCACTAACAATAAAAGCTACTATACAGAGAGGTCATTACAGAATGTAAATACACTGAATGGTTGTTGCTGAACAGAACGCTGACCACGAATAGTATCAAACACCATTGCATGAACATATAGAAGGATTATAACTTAAACACAAAATGAAACCATCTGTATCAAATTAGGCAATATATCATGCAGACGCAGCGCTATCAGAGCACCACAACAATTTATATGTTTATTAGTCATTTTTAACTAATTAATTCTCATAGGGTAACCAAATAGTAATTTCCTCAAGATTATACTAATACCAATGAGCACAAAAATACTTTTTATGCAGAAGTCAGAGTGTGAAAAAGGTGTAGAGTAAGAATGGCTTTTGGAAACTTTTCATTTCCTTTATTGAATATACTGTATTACTGGAAATGTGCAGTAAATAATGAGGTCTAGTGTGACTTTGGACTAAATCCTATATTCCTACAAGGCAAAATGATGTGAGTGCACTTCACTGCATCAGTTTACTGTTTCTGTTTATGAATCGGCCACAGAGTGTGGCTCTTTGCGTTATATAACTGTTGAAAGTGACAACTGAGACATGAGTGGAGAACTACATCAGTTTAAGTTTTTCCTCTCACCAGTTCCCCTGTGTTGCTGAAGCAGCAGATGTTTCCGTCCACTGAGCCGATCACCACGTGACCGGAGGAGCCGCTGGGTGACGAAAAGAACGGGATGTCTCTACAGTAGGACCACAGGACCTCTCCACTGTCCTGAGACAGAAAAAAACACTCATTAGCACTATGTGTCCCTCCATGAACAAAATGACTAACTTGTTAACTGAAGTTTGGTTATCTTCTTTACTCACAGGATTGAGACAGAGTAGGTGACCTCCCAGTGAAGCCACGTACAGCTGCCTGAGTGAGGTGTGGAGGTAGGGGGAGGAAAACACAGCTCCACCCCCACAGTGACGCCTCCAAACACACTGCTGAACCTAAACACATACACCACATACATACACCTTGATTCATCTCTACCACATTTACTAGTTCCGATAACTTTCACTTGATTAAAGTCTGACAGGTCACAGCAAACAACACATGAAAAACATACCGCCACCACACACACACACACACTAACACATTCATCAGTGTAGCACCTAGCCTCTAATAAAAAAAAATGTATTTAATACAATCAATGAATAAATAAAAGCCTGAACATGACTGATGGACCTGAAAACAGGACAAATAAAACAGGTAATAAATATAAAACGAAACCTTATAAACTATGTCAAAAACACAACCCACATCTCAGACAACACACAAATACCACGTCATTCAGGTCTCACAGTTGTGGACACAAAAGAGCTTCTAAATTGTTCTGTGGAGCATCTTGGCATCCTGAACTATTTGCCACACTTTTTTTAGACACCAAAGACACCAACAGGGGATGACCTTCAACCTGAAGTTTGGTTTGAACTCTCCTCCTGGTTCTTTCCTCCAAAACCTTTTCTAATGAATCAGGAGTCATCCCAAGCCCCCAGTACTGCCATCCCAACTGGCAGTAAAGCCAGTTTCCCAGCTGATTTCCCCAACACAAAACAAGACACTGGCCTTTAAAAGCTACCTACGGACCTTCAATTAATTTATTTTCCTGAAAAACAACTTGGGTTGGGTTCGGGTTGTCTTTTTAAACACAGCATCAACACTTTCTGACCTGTCCAAGTTACACGATACATTTAGACCACCTGAACATGGACAATCTTGTGGTAGAGGTGACTTGGTAGCAATGTTGTCTGTATCACTTTATGTCTCTTTGCATTACACTCATTGATTCTCACTATTTTACAGTTTGTTGACAGACAATATACATTTTTCAGTATAATGAAATATTAGGCTAACTACATTGCAAACAGATGTTTATAGGCAGGGGTGTTTTGCGCTTCTCGGGTTTGGGTTTTTCTTTTATCTGGTTCACTTAGGTTTGTTAAAAAAATGCTGAATCATTCAAAATACATGGTGGTTGATTTGTTGTATGTGGTGACTCAACAATTCCCATAGGTGCAGTGATGAGAAATCACTCTAAAAAGGCCAGACAGGCCTTGTTTGTTGTTTTATTCCAAAATAAAAGTTTAACTAAATGAAAGTTTTGGCAGTACTGAACTTGACACCAGTGTAATGTACAAATCTGTGAGTTTACAGAATCATATCTCTTCATGTTGAATGCACTCACCTCTGGGTTCAGGGCGTAGACATGTCCGTCATGTGAGCCCACCATCACCAGACCTGTGAGGGGATCCACAGCAGGACAGCTCTTCACAGCGTCTCCCGTCTCAAATAGCCACCGTGTCTTTCCAGATGCAGCGCACAAGAAATACACACAGCCATCGTAGCAGCCTGGGACAATCCCAAAAAAAAAAAAATTTCCTCAAGGCCAATAACATACAGTCAAATATTTTGACACAGTATTCGGAGAGCTGATACTGACCTATAACCACGAGGCTCCCGCAGTGAGACACTGCGGCCGAGGCTTCGATTCTGTCCCCGAGAACTCGCTCCCACAGAAGGCTCCCAGTGATCAGGTCTAAAGCCTGGATCCGGTGAGAGTGGGAGCCGATGAACACTGTTGTGTAACCCTCGTGTGAACTCTGATCTGTTCCGTCTTGTACTAGAAGCACCGGGGAGGCGTCCACACATCTGCCTGTGTCTGAGGACCAGCTCAGACCGAGCCCCAGAACATCACCTCTACGTTTCTTACTAGAATCCTGTTCTCCGAGTGCATCAGCCTGGAGGTTTGTGTTTGTCTGTGGATTTCTGATTTTCATTTCTATCACCTCACCCGCTCGTCTTATAACTTTAACAGCCTGTTTCTCCCCCTGCAGCCTCTCTGCTGCTGTGGGTCCTCTCTTCGCTGGCACCGCAGGGGGAGTGTCGGCGTACCGTTTTTTGGCCTTAGACTGCGATGCCAGGCTGCTCTCAGGTGGCAGCATCAGTGTTACTCTCGCAACATGGCGCAGTATGTCAGAGAAGGTCCCGTCGAGTATAACCTCCAAAAGCTCTGGTGATGTCACTCCCACGGCAGTGAGGATGTCTTCACAGAGGTGTAGTGCCTTCAGAGAATCTCCTCCGCTCAACAGGAAGTTGGATTCCTCGCCAATGGTCGCATCTTCGGGAAGACCTAGAGTTTCCTGTCGATAGGTAGTTGAGTATAAACATAGTCAGGCTACAAATGAAACCAGGAAGTATTTACATGTGGAATTATGTTGTTAGAAGTAGTGGAATGCTGGCCATACCTGCCACAAGCACTGAAGAGTTTGCTTTAGTTTGGTGACGTCTCCCGGTGAAGAATCGGACTCTAAACTCCGTCTCTGTCTTTGGTATATTTTCATAAGTGCCTCCATGTCTACTTTGCCTGCCATAAACAAAAACAAGGATAACTGAAACAGTGAATGAATGCGTCTCTCCTCAGGTGTGACTGTGTGTCTGATGCTCACCATGAGGAGTCAGGCATAAGGCCGGGACCAAGACCAGCGTGTCAGGAACGCTGTAAGACGGCAGCAGCAGAGACAGCTGGTTCAGGATGAGTTGGCTTAGATCTCCATCTGCACCGCCCGTCTCCCCCGGGTGGTGCTTTGCAGAAGAGGGGAGGTCACCCGAGGTTTGTTCCACAGATGTGAGAGGAGAAGCTGCTTTCTGGACTCCAGATGTGGACGCCACGACAAAGGCGAGCAGTCGAAAGCCTTCGTACAGACCCACGGCGCAGGCCTCCACCTCAGGCAGACTCAATATGAGCTGGAGGAGCGGGAGTTGAAACATTAAACTTTGCCTTCTCCTGTAGTCAGTTAAAACCTCTTAACCTCAACCCACAACAACCAGTTCTTATCCAGTGTTTGAAAGTTCCTTTCTATAGGACAAATAATTCCGAAATACCCAGAGACTTTGAAAAGATGTTGGTTCATTCATGTACTTATTGAAAAATAACCCTACGGAGGATTCCCTAACATCAGAACAATATGTGCCTTAAAATATAAAGCACTCACTAACGTAAGGTCTGGAAAAACTGCACCACCAGTAATTTGCTTATATATTATATATTTTATTGTTTGTTTGTTTACTTTTTATATTTACACATTTTACTGCTTTTCTTTGGTTTTTATATTATTTCATTTTAATTATTTTTTTCCTTGTGTTTTGTGCGTTTGATACTGTACATGTAAGTTACAAAACTCAACTTGAACATTGCTACAATGACGGCCATTTTCACATTTTAAAGATGCACTTTATATTAATAGTTGATTAAAGGACTGAGTGTAATGTGTAATGATTAACCCATAGAGACGATTATCACCCGACTCTATAGCTTCTTTCAGCTCTACTGAGTGTTTTAGCATCTTTCAGCTTGTTGTTTTGGCTTGACGGCTGCAGCTTTAATGCTTTGGTTCACTCTCGCTGCTCACATTAGTGTTGTTTCCAGCAGCAGCAGACAGCTGTTTTCAGTGAAAAAGCTCTGATAAACCCACTGTACACCATCTTCTCAACCCAACCGACAGACAGACACAGTTAGCAACTAGCTGGTGGACATAGTAGAGCATTTAGCAGCTAAAGAGCCAGATACGTCCTTCAGGAGTTGGCAGAGACCAAAAACTGAGCTAAAAGGAGAGGATATTAGACATACATTTGTCAGGTGGCCACATATACAACTACAAATCATTGTTAATGTTGTTTTGTGTCTGCTGGATGTGTAAATGGGCAACTCTTAGCCAACATGTTCTCCACAACAACTTTATAAAGGTGGTAATATGTCAATGTTGAGTTTACAGTTTGTTGTGCTGCCCTCAAGTGGCCTTAGAAACAACGTTTTAGACCTTAGAAACAACCTTAGAAACAAGGTTTTCGACTAACAGCAGCGAAACCTACAGTATACTACATTAGCACTACATTAGTAGCTCACAGTGTACCACCAATACCTTTTTATTGCCTGTGTATATGTGTATTTTGATGTTGCTAAGTGAAACTTATGTTGGATTTATCAAATGTAATTAACACACTAAACATGAATTATATTTATCTAACATTTAGATATGGCAATATACACATAAATAAAAACGTACCTGCTGCAAGCTGTCCAAGTTCACCCGTTTTCCGTGGCGTTTAATCAGCCGGTCTTTCCGTCCCAGGTAGCACAGCTGTGTGTCTTTAACATTCACCCAGTCTCCAGTAGCTCTCATCGTCCCGGGGATAACAGTCTCCTCATCATCCAGGAGACACACTCTGTCCTGTCCGCCTGCATCAAGGATCATATAGATTTATGAGGATTTTGTTCACCGAAATAACATTTGCATGTAGGCCTATGTGCGTGTCAATGAGATCTTTCTCACCTACGAACACCTGCCCATCACCCTCTGTAACAATGCGCCCATGTTCATCTCTTACTTCCACCAAGGTGTCCATCAGAGGAGTCCCAAGAGGCACAAAGGACACCACGCTGAAAGCACGCAATGTTAAATAAAGTTGTAGTCAGCGCAGCTTGTTTAACATGTAGATTTAAAAAATCACATTAAACAGGGTATACTCACGGGTTGCTAGACTGCAGTAGAGACTCTGGTATTTTGTACGAGCAGGCCCAGCAGGACACCTCAGTTATACCGTAGATATTGTAGATGTGGGTTTTGCTGTCCTGGTGCCTCCAGCTCCTCAGCAGAGCTGGCGAGGGGCAGGCCTCTCCACCCAGAGCCAACACCCGCAACGAGGAGCTAGATGACAACACCTCCTGTGTTAAGATACGGTGCCCGAAGCGGACGAGCAGCGTCGGTGTGACCTGCAGAAACATGAAAATAGCACATTATAGTGACTGAAAATATCTTACAATAAATACAGTTTCTTGACACGTGCCTGTAGGACAGTCGTCTTGTGATCCTTGAACAGCAGTCGAGCCAGTCGACTGGGCATTTTCTTGATCACAGTAGGGATAATGAGGAGCCGAGCCCCGGATGATAAGGCCAGGAAAATATCCACCACGGAGGGGTCAAAGGTTAAGGGTGAGGCGAGGAAAACCACATCATCTGCACTCATCTGAAACAAAGATCTGAGCCGAGAGAGGTGCGCTTCTGAATATGTATCAAAACAACAATGTTTTAGAGACCAACAAAGACAAAAAGGTATAAACACTCACCTCAGATGCAGTATATTAGGGAGTATACACTTGTGTGGCACCCTCACAATCTTCGGAAGGCCAGTTGTTCCAGATGTGTGCAGCACGTATGCCAAGTCTCTGTGTGCAGCTGCATCACAGAGACCAGCGCCACCTGCTGTCTTAGTGCCGGTTTGTTTTTTTCCTGGTTTGTGCTCAGTGACTGGCAGCAGCTTGATTTGTATCAGGGTCAGTTTGAACTTGGGCAGCACCACACACACCTCCACAGATATGTGTTTGACGAGGGCTGCCTGCAATCGCTTGATGGGAGGAGGAAAGAAAATCAATGTAAATATTCACACAAAGCAAAGACAAAGAGGGAAGGACTTCAACAGTTCACAAATTCATGTTAATACTGTAAAAAAAAAAAAAATAGGGCCAACTGTAGTGTATATCTATCTGTTTTAGTGGATACATAAATACAAATAAAAGGATAAATAAGGTACATATGCCAGTATAATATTTGTACTTTTTTATTCTCCTGTATGCACTTTATTGGAACAAACTCAGACTTTTGATTGCACTCAGGCTTTTGATGCACCCATACACTTTAGAGGTTTTTATGTTTTGTCCAAGGCCCCAGGTTCTATGCATATAGCCGTTGGTCTTGGTAATTTGATTAATTGCATATTTGTGAGGGAATGTTCACCACTAAAGTACTATAACAGCTATAGTGGGTCCTGAATTATTAGCTCATTTTTTGGCCCTGTCTTTTTGTGTCAAAATCTATTTTTAAGATGTTAATTATTTGAGCTTGTATTGTGCTCACACTGTGCATGTTCTGAAAAAAGTTCAAATAACAACAAACATATACTCCAGCATAGCAGTGGCTGGGTTCTGGGTCTCTGGGCTGTAATAAAATTGTTAAGGCAAAGCAGCTTTATTTATATAGCACATTTCAAACTGCTTTACATAGGCTAAGAAAAACAAACAATATGAATAAAATCAATTAAGAAAAAATTAAATGAAATTTTAAAATGAGATACATAAAATTAAATAAAATGAAAGAAAATACAGTTACAGTGCAGTAAAAAGATGTAGTGGCCAATGCAACAAAGGAAATAAAA